>OZ004646.1:4754504-5001903 GCA_963924495.1 Nemapogon koenigi
AACAGATCTACTTACATTCAGTGTCTGTAATACAAACATTACAAACTGAGTCTAAAATAGTGGAGTCCATCACGTGGGCGATGCGTCTTCGTGTTCACGAAGGGTGAGCGAATCCCCACTTATTTTATTACAACAATGACTTGACATTTATATCAGTTATGAAAATAAATTTCTCCTCATGAAATAAAGGGAAAAAATGAATTAAATTCACTCGACCGCAAAGGGAACGTGTTTAAGACTTAATTGTGTAATATATTTCACGTTAGAGCCGACGTTTTGTTGCAGTTTTATGATAATTTGTGTCAACGCCCCCCGTTTTGTGTGTTTTATGCTCGACTTGCGGAATGGCCCACTTTGTCTCCGGAAGGGGGTCAGCCTGAGTAGGAACGCTCGCTTAATTGTCTTTTTATATTATCATTTTCATTTAATTCGTTATGAATGAGTTTGTACATTAAATGTTAATTATGTCAACGTGTCAATAAAGTTTATTTTCATGTTAATCGCCTACGTTTTCCAAGTAATTTTATTTTTCTCTTCTATGCGAAAACGTCTCCTGGATACATAATTTGATGAACATACCCATAATAAGGACCACCCTAGTGAAGTATTCTTACATATAACAGGTGCAATAAAAATAAATACAGGAAGTGTTTGTCATTCTTTAACGATTAAATTGTTTTTTTCTTCTTCTAATTTTATTGAATTTTGATATAGGTATATAACTCTTTGTATCCTGGGTCATAAATATAAACACAAAAACACCTTCACGGCCTTAATACCTTGCGGTGTGGCCAGTGTCCTCTTTTTTCTCAGGTCCGTATTGAACAAACAGGTGGCAAGCCTGTTGCTGCACTTAATTGACCTAAACGTGTCACTTCCTTAATAGACGTAAAATAACAAGAACTGCGAAGAGTCAATTAAAGCATATATTTTTAAAGATAATTGATGCTTAGCATTTTTTTAACGAGTGGGAATAGAACCCGGGTAATTAGGCTATCTACTCCTCATATCATCATATGGATTATGAAGCTCGGGATTTATTCTACTGTACAAATTGTTTCATTGTGAATATCCTTTGAATATCTTAATTCAGTAACGGAGATTCAGACGCAGCTTCGAACAACATTTTGAAAAAATTATGAACTGTCATTTAAATTAAATGATGCATCTCGTGCTTCCTGTACATATTTTCAGAATAATCGGTTCAGCAAAATACGTAGCACATAAAGGCACCTAAAATCTTGACCGCATGGACATTAAAAATTTCACGAGCGCCTTAAAAGTGTTGTTTTACTGTGCAGGGTTGTTATGGCAAAGGTCTGAGCATGTAGGTACAGCCTCGTAAAGGGGTCCAAAGATTTACACCTACACAAAAAAACTGTTAGGGGTTTCCCTCAATCTTCATTTGAGAACTTGACATTAAATTTAGCCCGGTTATACAAAGTGAACGATATTTGCACGATATAAAATTATATCTATTGTTAACTTATGACTCTTACTTTGGACCTTAGAATAGAGCGCGTACATGAGCTTTGTATATTTTGTGAATACCTACGGTACGCAAGCGAGTAAAGGCAGCTACGGTCACAAAAATAAAGTTGCAATAATTCAAACAAAATGTAATAAGTCACAACCCTTGAAACGCTTCCAGTTCAACACTGTATTTTACGAGGAAATTTATAGGCTCAAACATAAATCCTAGAACTATGGTATGGTCACGAAACAAGGCTTTTCTATATTTACTGAAATATGTTCACAATTGAATTCACTCAATTTCAATTGAACATTTTTAAATTAAACTCTCACCCATTTTATTATTATACAATGTAGTATTACACGCTTTATATTAGTTTCACCTGTAACTAACTAACTAGATAATCTGTAACGAAACGACGTAACTTCATCGAGTTTGACTTGTATTCACAAGTACTCTGGTCCTAGATGATGTCCAGAGTCCTGATGATGTAGCTCGAAGGTTACCACAACAACTCTGTAAAGAAACCACGTAACAACATCGAGTTTGGGCTCGTTTGATAAGTCTTCACAAGTTCTCTAGTCCTAAATAATGTCCAGGGTCCTGATGATGGAGCACGAAGGTGACTTCAGGAACTCTGTAACGAAACGACGTAACCCCATCGAGTTTGGGCTCATTTTTCTTGCGCAAGTGTGAGTTACTGATAAAAGCGTTTTTTTTAGTTTTTTTAAAGGTTTTCTATAGAATTACAGTAAGTTATACTTAACTTAAATATATTATATATATTTCTACGAAAATGTATGCACGAGTAAACCTCTATATAAAATATAAAAATAAATTAGTTTTGTATTACAAATAAAAAAGTTATTGCAAAATGTTGATCCTAAAGTTACATGCAATGCGCTGTGCAACATATTTTTTAATATTTATATTAACGATAGATTTCTATATTTTGTGAGTATATTTTTATTCCGTTCAATTCTCAGACGAATTAATAACAAAAGGGGGTTTATATTCCTGACTTCAGCATCAAATTAGGTTAGATACTTGTTAGGGAGCCTTAAAATTGTCATTGGCAAAATGTGGAAGACTTTTCCCTGGTGCCGTATTGTAAGTATAAAAAATATTTTGTTGACAAGACCAAATAGGAATATATAGGAAATATCTATAAAGACTTATAGAAACTTAAAGACTTTGTTATAGTAATATATTTACAGGGAAGTCAGAAGTACTTCGATTTTTAGAAAATCTCAATCTCAGAGTATCACAAATAAACGTCGATTTCACAAAGGGTAACTATTCCTATTTTCTTTCTTCTTTTTTCCTATTTCTTTTTTATTTTTCCTTATTTTTATTTTTTTTATTTAACAAAATATTAAATTCTTAAAATTAGTTAGTGTGTTAGATACATAAATTATTATATTTACTATCTACTAATATACAAACTTTCAGAAAAGCAAAATCGAGAGAAATTCCCCGGCAGGCTGTTACTTCAGCAGGTCGATCAACTATCAAGTAAGTTTTTGTAAACTATTTCATAAAAAATACAAACATTAAAAATCAACATCTACATGATTTTTAAAATTAAATATAAAACATTTCAGATTTCCTGGAACTCAAACAAAATATTTAAGTCCCTATTCTGTACGTATTTTTTTTGTTACAACTTCTATCATTATGACTATTGGTTGGCTATTATGTAGTTATTCTTATGAGTTTAATGATCTTGAATATGTCGACAAAACAACGTGAATAACTTAAACGTAAGTAGTAGTATCTACCAGTTATAACAGATTTACATTTACACCTTTTTGTCACTAAATATCATTGAGTTAGGAATTTTAAAATATTAAAATAATATGAAACTTCATGTGGGGGAATTATTGTCTTTTGTAGTAGTATTTATACTTGAATCAATGGAAAATAACACTCTTCTTTAAATTCAGTACTCGCGCGCTTAGGGTTCCGTACTGTTTATTTGAACAGGATTTTCGTTTAGGTTTTTCTATAAACTATATTCGCTAATTTTTTTTCAAAATTTTAGACTCATCAGTTTCGAAGATAAGGGGGGACGGACGGTCAATTTTCATATATTTTCTTTAACATAATTTAAACTATGCATTATATTATTTTTAATTAAATTAAATTAAAATTATAAAAAAACCTATTTCTTATAACGAGCCCTTTCATTTGAAATGTCATTTTTTTTTAAATCTTTTAATAATTCCCCCAAAATCGAAATTAGATTATTTACGCTACACGTCTGTGATTGGGTCATCAATCTCTGTATGTACCAAGTTTAAACTTTTTTGGTCCAGTAGATTCGGCGAAAATAAGCTGTAACAGACGGACAGACAGACACAAGAGGGAGCCTTAAGGGGTTCCGTTTCATCATCGGAGATGTAATTTTTTTTATAAATTTTATGCAGATAAAGAATATTGCAGAATGTTACAAAGGACAACTAGAAACCACAGCAAATATTACAGTAGAAGTAATAAGTAAAACTATCGAATATAACGAAATAATCTTAATGAAAATGGCTGCTAGAAGCAAAGACGGTACATTGAGAGCACTTAAAAGTGATGAAAAATATGCGACGGAGGAATCTGAAAAAAAAATTGTATTTATTGTACATTCACTTAATGTAGATGGCATTACAGAAGTAGGTTGCTTACATAGACAACAGGATTTCGAAACTTTATTGATGATGTATGCGAAACATTTAGACAAATTTGATATATATCTTATACCAATGGCAAATCCCGACGGCTTTGCAAAGAACAATGTAATTATCATTCTTTTTGAAATAAATAATATAGCTATAAAAATATTTAACAATTAACCCTCTACTCAAAATATAAACATTAAAAAGCATTAAATAAAGCAGTGAATATAAATTATTTAATACTTTTTAATGTTCATATTTTGCGTCGATGATTTTTTTTTATTCTTTAATTTATGATTTTTTAATTGTTAAATTAATTTTTATTTCCCTCTTTTTAAAATATGTAGGTAGGTAATTATAAATAATTCGCACAAGTACACATCGTATATATACCTACCAATATTTCTTATCGATTGAACGAGTGAATGTAGCTTAGAATCCTTCACCAATGTATCTTCAATATTCTTTACTGCTCTATCATCAGGGTTCTACCTTGTTTTACATAACAACTTTTAATATAATTTCATTTCGTATAATTTTAGTTCGTATAAAATCAATTACCATAATCATCTAGACAATGCGGTAGCGTGTCAAGCCAAGTTCAAGCCAACAGAACTAGCGAGCAGCACCGTGTGTAATATTACACGAACCATTTGGAGAACAGAGAACCAAGAAAACATAAGGGTTTTTGCGCTTCGACGGCCGCTGCCATGATTTTCATGGTTTTTGATTTGTTGTATTTGTTGTAGTTATAACTATTCAAATATTGGAAATATGCATGAAAAAAAAATTATAAAGAAAAAACATTTTCTCTTCATATAAAACAAAGATGGGTTTGTTCGACACTTATAACTCGAGAACGGCTGGACAGATATTCATAGTTTTTGATTTGTTGTATTTGTATCCGTCCCGAATAGCAGAATAACTATTAAAATATTTGAAAAATGCACGAGAAAAAAAAACATATGAAGGAAAACATTTTCTCATACATTTTCTATGGAACGATTTTTTAATTTCAGAACGGATTGATGACAGAAACAAAAGTTCAACCGTCAAATCGATTTGTTTTAATGCTTCAAGTTTAGATTTTAATCGAGCAGCAGTAGTGGTAGTGGTAGGGGTAGTGGTAGTGGTAGGAGTTGGAGTAAGGGTAGAGGTAGTGGTAGGGGTTGGAGTACGGGTAGTGGTAGTGGTAGGGGTTGTAGGGGTAGGGGTAGTGGTAGTGGTAGTGGTAGTGGTAGTGGTAGGAGTAGGGGTAGTGGTAGTCGTAGGGGTAGTGGTAGTGGTAGTGGTAGGAGTAGGGGTAGTGGTAGTGGTAGGGGCAGCGGTAGAGGTAGTGGTAGTGGTTGGAGTAGGGGTAGGGGTAGTGGTAGTGGTAGTAGTAGTGGTAGTTGTAGTGGTAGTGGTAGTGGTAGTGGTAGTGGTAGTGGTAGTGGTAGGGGTAGTGGTAGTGGTAGGGGTAGTGGTAGTGGTAGGGGTAGAGGTAGTGGTAGGGGTTAGAGCAGGGGTAGTGGTAGGGGTTAGAGTAGGGGTAGAGGTAGTGGTAGGGGTTGGAGTAGGGGTAGGGGTAGTGGGAGTAGTTGTGGTAGGAGTAGGAGTAAATAGCAGGTAAGCCAACGTTTGGGCAGGACTACGTCTGCCGGGTCCACTAGTTATTTTAATAAAAAAATATGTGAACCAAAATTATGCTTAGTGGCAATTATACGACTTAGTGAAATTATGTCAAAAGTTGTTATGTCAAACAAGAGACTCCCCCATCATCAGACCCTGATCACCATCTATGTATCTATCTATAACATATTCATGGAGACCATTCCAATGAGCCCAAACACGATACCTCTGCTGTAAGATGAAGAGGAGTTGAGTATCATGCTAATTCCAGATGATGCTGCAGCTGCAGGTCAAGGTTACCATGTTGTGGTAATAGCATTGAAGTCATAGTACCTATATTAAATTTCAAATCGATCAGACCAGTAGAAGTTGTTCACATCCTTTCAAGAACTAGAAAAGAGCTGATGATCTTCAAACGGCTGAACAGATTTTCTTGAGTCATAGCTAAGAATACTCTCGATCAAGTCATCTTTCAAACAAAAAGAAACTAAATCAAAATCGATTCATTCGTTTAGGAGCTATGATGCCACAGACATACATACATACATACAGATACACACTTTAAACTTATAACACCCCTTTTTTTGTGAAAAAGGAGGCTTATTGTTGTCAATGAAATACATAAGGAAAATAATATCATCGTAATTAAGTGTCATTCATTTATGTCCTCAAATCTAATTTCAAACTTTTTTTATAAAATGTACAGGCGGCGTCTGTGTGGAGTAAAAACAATTCCCCACAAAGTACATGTTCGGGGGTGTATTTGGACAGAAACTTCGATATATCCTGGAACGAAAGCCAAAGAGTGACTTCGTGCTACCCTCGCTACCCTGGACCTTCGGCTTTCTCTGAAGTAGAAAGTCGTGCTGTCAGGGACATTATACATTTGTATAATAACCAACTTATTGCTTATATACACGTACATCCTCATGGACATAGATTCACAAGTGTAAAGGTAAGATACATAATATGATATAGATAATCTTAAAGTTACTTGTGGACAGAGTTTGTGTAAATACAAAGTTGAAGAGAAAGTATCTGGAATTTTCTACAATTTCCCAAAATAACGGTATTGGTATATACTTACTAACAGTACAGGTTGAAGAAGCTATACTTACAAAAATTGGAGGTGTTTGTAAAAGTATAGCATCATATACCTACCAGCAATAGAGTAGACAGGTAAGAGTATTACACACTATGTTCATTATATAATTGTATGACTATTAAGGTATACATTTGAAAATTCATATTAAACTATTATTCCTATTATTACAAAACCAATATAACTAATTAAATATAGTTGTGATAAATAAACAATAAACAAAAAATATGTCTAACAGAGTATATTATTGTTAATAACTAGACCAAAGTTAGCCTTCAAGTTTAGTCTACAAGAAATGTCGATCTGGGATCTAAACCTAACACTTGTCAGGATTACTAACCACTAGACTGTATAGTTACTTTACGAAATATCTTCAGGGCGAAGCAGTTTTATTTCCAAAAGGTAATGTGGAGGTGACTACAGATGATGATAAGTACGTTGATATAAAGGGAGAAATAGAAGAGGAATTAAAAAATGTTACTTTATCTGATCTGCCATTCGAAATGACTTCACTTTACAACTGGTATGGACGAGTTTCGGGATCAAGTGTAGATTACGCTTCGCAGGTAAGTCTAACATAATGTTTTGGTACTGTAATGTTATGGTTGTGATACAAGTGAGCTAAGTTGATCATTACAGGCTGGATTGCGGCCCAAGCCACGAGAGAAGAGCGTAATGAAGCTGAGAGTGTAATTAACAATGCTCACGCGTGTCATACGACGTTTTCAATACACTTGTGAGCATAAAAAATCTTAATAGTAGTTTATGATACGGGATCATAATTAAAATACAAGTGGAATTTTTAATAGCATCCACGAGTGTTTTAATTCCAAGTTATGTGCTCGTTCATACACTACTTTATCTAATTCCATGCAATAGTACAAAACAAATTGAACCAAGATATTTTTCTTAATAGACAAATTGGCGGTAAACGCGGTTACCTACCTACTACGCATGCGCGTTAACTGTCAAGTGACTCCTACATGGGAGGGTCGATATTTTCATAGAGTTTAATGTGGCTGCATAACACATATCGTTTTTGTATGAAAACTTCGGTACTATAATACATTATAGTATCGAAGTTTGACATATTAGAGACGTGTGTATGTAAAACATATCATTATGAAGTATAATTCGATTTTCGGATTTATTTTTTGGCGGGTCGTGTTTGATATAGTTTTAATGCGCGTGCAGGTGAACGGAGAGGCACACGGACTATACCACCAAACAGCCGGCTAATTTTATAAATATAATAAACTGTATATTTTTGTAATTATAACGTAAATTAAAGTAAAATGAATAATTTAATGAAAAAAAACTAATGATGGAGAGCGGGCGCGTCTCTTAGCTGTTGCTGAGTGGGAGTCAGGACTATGGCTACAAGCCATACCATCACCCAACGTTGGTACTCTGCTACAGCGGAACACAATTAGAATAGCTTTGGGACTACGCCTAGGGGCAAAATTAATTGTGTCACATCGCTGCCACTGTGGAGAGGAGGTGGATGAGCTGACCACCACGGTCTTTCGTGTATCCGTAGTTCAGGACGCATTGCAAGACACGCCAGCCTTAATGACATCATTCGTCGGGCCTTCGTCAGCATTAATGCGCCAGCCATTTTGGAACCTAAAGGGCTGGCACGAGATGATGGCAAAAGGCCCGATGGAATGACTCTTGCGCCTTGGAAGAGGGGGCGACCATTTGTATGGGACGCAACACGCACCCTCGCTCCGTCTTACCTTCCACGCACATCAATTGAGGCTGGGGCTGCCGCTTGCAAAGCCGAAGTTGCCAAACATCGCAAATACGTATCTCTTCCTAAAGAATACATATTTGGGGCGTTTGGGGTGGAAACACTGGGCCCGTGGGGACCTAGCGCACGACATCTCTATAAAGAAATCTCCAAAAGATTGGTAGAGGTGTCCCATGACCAAAGAGCTGGTTCATATTTGGCTCAAAGAATCAGCATCGCCATCAAACGTGGCAACGCAGCCAGCCTTATGGGCACTCTCCCAGAAGGCATGGATCTTGAAGATTTTTTTTATTTATAGGTTTATTTGTATATATAGCATTTAGCATAGTAGATATATTTAATTGTATTTTATTGTTAATTAACTAAAAAGTTTATCATATTTATATTTATGACAAAAACAGGCATATTGCTGTTGGTACCACCTAGCGCCGCCTAGTAGCAGAAATCTGAAACCTACCCTTTGGTTTTGGATCTAAGGGCGGCCGTTAGGCCGCCGTTCACGCTCTTAGAACTTTCCTGCAGCATGATCAAGGTGAAGTCCTCCTAAAGGTTGACATTAAAAACACTTTCAATTCCATAGACAGAGGTACCCTGCTAAATCAAGTTCTCTCGAAGCTGCCTGCTATCTATAAATTCATATGACAGTGCTACGAAAAGTCCTCTAATTTAATCTATAGAGGAAACCTACTACACTCAGCAGTCGGATGCCAGCAGAGTGATCCACTCGGACTAGCTATCTTCAGCCTCGCGATTCACCCCATTATCGAAAAGTTAAATTCAAAATTCAACGTCTGGTACTTAGATGACGGAACTCTAGGAGGCGATGCGAATACAGTCTTAGAAGATTTGCAGGTAATAATTCGAGAATTTGGGGCTATTGGTTTAGACCTAAATTTCTCAAAGTGTGAGTTATTTATCTCTGAGACCTGTACAGAACAACACTCAATTTTATCTCAATTTAACAACCGTCGTTGACAAAACCTCGCTTTACCTCCTACGTTCTCCTATATTCGATGAATCATTCGAAAGCTTCGTCAACAACAAAATACAAAACTTTTCACCTGTTCAGTTATAGACTGCCTCAGTCTACCACATGGCATACTTTATTCTCCGATGCTGCCTTTTCATTCCAAAATTTACTTATGTTCTTCGATGCTGTCAACTATGGAGACATCCTGATCTGCTCTTACGCCGTAACGACACTATCCTATTCACTTTATCATCAATTTTAAATATTCATTTCAATAATCACATCTAGTCTCAAACCTCCGGAGGTTTAGGCATCCGTAAAATATCTAGTGTCTCCCTGCCAGCTTTCCTGGCCTCGGTGCACAGTACAGTTGGATTACAGTCTGCCCACAAGATACAGAACCCCCGATAATTTCCTAATAATGTAACCCAAGGTGTAAAGAAATTACATAAGAAATTCCTTACATCGCGTGCGCTGCGAAAGCTATTAATGATAGAACAAAATAATGTACAACGACTTTGCAGAACACATCATTATCTACAAAAAGTATTGCGATAGCATATGTCTAACTATTATAGTTAAGTCACAATAAGTGTTCTTTTATTTTAAAATTTTAATTAAAAAGCCGCCGCTAGAAAAGGCTCTTTATTTGTACCTTGCTATTAATCCTTATCAAAATAAATTACTTTGTATGCACGACTGCTTCAATATACCATTATATAACTTTTTGAAATATTCAATTCGGACATTCTATTCGATAGATATCACAAGTTTAAAAATGTAAGTATTTTTTATCGCGATTTTAGTATTTTTGTATGAGCATAGATTAAATAATAATTACGTATGAGTTAGAGGTAGCGGTAGTGGTAGGGGGTAGGGGGTAGGAGTAGAAGTAGGGGTAATTACACTTTTATTTCCTTCTCTTACTTCCTTGTTCTATTTACCTATTTTTCTCACAAATGTATTGAAAAACGTCGTATGACACACGGGTGTTAAGGTTATTACAAACTCGTGACACTGTCAACTCGTTTGTAATATCCTATTTACCACCCTTGTATCACAATATACTATGACTAAATAGTTATTTACGAAGTAACAAAAAATCTCCACGGATATAGATACAGATAACATTATAATAATGAATAGTTAGTCGAAAATTATATAACTTTTTCCGAAATAGACAAATACGCATGTAAGTATTTTGGATGAATTGAAATTGATAAAATCATAACAAATAAGTAAACAAAAATATAGAGACACATGAAATAAGAGTCCAAGCAATCATTTAATTACGTATTTGAAAATTTACTCACCAAATGGACAAGTTCATATTCAGATCTAGTAAAATATTAGCAGCACAATTAAACAATTTTCTAACCTTTGAATCTTTATTTATAATGCAGTCTAGTAGTCTAACCGATATTTTCAAATATTTGATTTCAGATATACGGTGTACCATTTTGTCTGGAGTTCTCAATGCAACCACACCCTCAAGTGTTTCTAAACAAGATATATAGTAAATATATATTAAAAGAAATTTGGGGTCGAATTATAGATGTAGTTTTTAATAATTTTCAGAAAAGTTTGAATAATGATAATTAAGTGTATATAAACAAAATGCATCAAAATAAAACTAGGTTTATTGTATGTAACGAAAATTTTCAGTTATTCTAAAACAGAGAGGGTATAAATAAAAAAACTCCGACTATAGATAGAGTCAGGCGCTATAAAATGTCTGGAACTCAGTTTTATGTTTCCTGATATTGATTTTATTTGTCCTGAAAGCTTTTGAAAATTCTTCAAAATATATATTTTTTAAATCTTTTGAAATATTTTTTCTTGGAATATAATTATGCTGTGCCTTTTAATACGATAGCAATATCAGCTGCATTTAAGATGGAATGAAAACATTGTATGAACAATAAAGATTCCGACGAGTTGAGAACCTCCTTCTGTTTTGAAGTTCGGTTAAAAATAGAAAGTAAAAAAAGATAAGAACCGCTGACATAAAATCTACCAACGTTGTATAGAAGCTGTTAATAAATGTTAATTGATACAAAATGGTCAATAAACATCTATCTAGCTGCAATAAAAAATAATAAAATCTAATAAAAAAGATGTTGTAAGGCTGCGGGGGTGCTTTTTATAAGAATTAAAGCTATTTTATATAATAAAAACTAATTTTGACTCAGCACGAGATAATATTTCAATCACTTACTTATTTATACTTTTGACAAAACCATGATAATATGATTTGAGTTGATTTTTGAAGTGCTGTCCTAAGTATAAGATGGTATATAGGTACTGCTATAAAAGCCTAGCACGGTAAAATTACTTCCAAAATTGGAAGGTTCCCATCATGGATTTACTAAATACGTTTTTGGTTCCCCAAAGAAATGTCTCGATTCATGACGCTGGTGCAAGAAGCTCGTGCTATTTTCTAACGAAGTCCAACCATAAGAATCTCTTTTTCTAGAAGTAGTACATACTTAGATAACTATTGATTTTAGAATAACTTTGCTTTACAATTAGCTAAACATGTTCCTGCAAATGTACTTAGTCTAAAGATATTTTAGAACTTTTAACTAATCTGTTTTTTATCTGTAATTTACAGAAATTATCACGAATAGGACATATCATGTTTCGAAGAGAGTTTCTAGATGTGATAAAATATGGCAAAATGGTAATGAGAAAGAATGAACCGTAATCATTAAGGTTGTTAAAAGTTGAGTGCATTCTCGTAAACTTCATGCAAATTTAATTTATGCGGATTTTATCGTTCTATTGAACGGCAATTGAGATCGATTAAAATTTCATCGACTCGAGCTTGATGATTCATATTCAATTTTAGGGTTTCGATTATATAAAATTTAGGGAGGAATATATTATTTTTATACCCCCCCCCCTTAATTCCGCCAATCTAATAATTTTCTAACATCCAAATGTATGTATATAGAATAGTACCAAACAGTAGTACAAATATTTTTGGCTCTGGCTATTATACTTAACATTTTGTATCCACACGTTCCGGTCGCCAGCGCCCAAACCATCAATGACAATGATGAACTAGCTAGGGGAACGTAATTTCCAGCTGCCTCAGAGTTAGTAGCTTAGAAGCATCAGGGTCTTTTCTCGTCTCTTCAGTAAAGAGGATGTCGCGGTGCTTGTTTCTTTGTGCCGCTTACGTATTTGCACGCGATAGAAAAATCTTAACACCCGCTTTTTTAAATATTTGTCTGTTTGTCTGTCCGTCCGGTCTAATCTTCGATTTTAATAGACTTGTTTAATTTGAAGCAGTGGTTTAGGCTATTTATTTGTCCCAGAAATATTTGGGGTTCCTGTACATAGTTGTACGCGGGCGAAGTCCTGGGAAAAAGCAAGTAATTTATGTTTATAGTGAGATAGGATAACACTTGACATTGACCTCGTTTGGATGGTTCACTTAAAACAGCATTCCAAATAAAACACATCCAAAAATGAAACTGGTGAACTTTCTCTTGCATGTGTAAGGACACGAGTCATCAACATGTCTTTATAATAACACAATATTATTTTCTTTACGATCTTACTGTATACTTCTAAATCAATTGATGGTTTTGTTCTATAATTGTTAACTATAAGTGACATATTAAATTCAATGTATGTTAAATTATATTGAACTGCAATATGTTCTACCGACAAATGTGCTAGTTTACTTACAAACACAGATCGTGCGAGGAATAAAGTTGAAAGCAATAAACACAAGTAAAAGCTATGAAAGTGAATATTATCAGTACCGTTTGGTAATAAGTTATTTTTTACTTTGGTAATTTTAATGTAATTCGTTTTCTTTCTTAATTTAACTTGTTTTTTTTAATTAACGTAATTTTTATATTAAAAATAACTATATCAAGAAATTTTCCCGCTATATTACGATACAGATTCTAATTCTTTAAATTGAGCGAGGAAGGAGACAGTTTTTTGTCACCAAAGGAGGCGATCGCGGATTGGGCATAATGTAAATACTTAGGTACTAGGTCACCGGATATTCGCGTTATAGTGGAACTATATTTCTGCCCATTGTTACTCAGAGATTTTTGTTTCTGGGTCTTTTGTGTTACCGAGTGATGACTTAACCCAAGCCCGGTATCACAAAAGACCCAGAGAAGACTACCTAATGAGTAGTGAGTTTTTTGGGTAATTTTAAAATCGAAACGAGCCGTCGCAGATGTATATCTTCACGGACTGTGTTACCGGCCCCAGGGTACCCAGCTGAAAATGATATCTTTGAGGCCTAACCTAACCAGTAACCGTTTCTAATATCTATGTGTATCTAAATCTGGAAATGAGACAGAATATATTAAAAAGTTTTGATTTGATAACGTCAATAACACATCGATGCAATAACCATAATTTGCTTAAAGGTCATCCTATAAACTACCTTAACCTTACCTAAACTACCTTCTTACCTAAACTTAAGATTGTTGATGATTATCAATTAGAAATTATAATTGGAATTCAATAACGATCTTCGTATAATATGCATAGGTACTTATATTCACTGTGGTTGATTGCAATGTGATTGGCACTTAATCTTTTAATTTAAATGATTGAAATTTCTAATTAAGTTGTTTTGTACAACTTTAAAAACATATAATTTTTATTATTATTAATTAATTAATTAGGTACTCCTCGGGTATATTGTACCCTAAGATACGCATGAAGTATGAAGATATGGTAGATATAGAAGGCCCTTTGTATACTTTAAAAGCACATGACAAGAAGAAAGCAGATCAGGACAATCGGTGACAATAACAATGACAATGAGACCCGTTATGCGTGGGCAGAGACTCCCACGAACAACATCATTGGGCTTTGATTCTCCAATTTACATTTAATTTACGCACATATTTCCCACAAAAAACATATTTTTAATAAAATTGAAATCGTTAAATGAGAGCGCAAGAGTATTTCTAATTTATATTAATTTTTATTAATTAATAAGCGTAAAGTGAATGTGATGTATCAGAATCAACCCTGAGTGATCCGGTTCAATAAACCCGATCAGGTTCTTGAACTAATTAACTTATTTGTATTTTAACCAGCTAACATCCATCTTCTTAAGAATACCTAAAAGCGTTTCTAAAGACGGGACAGTTAGGTCTTTGTGATTATTTTAAACCGTTTTTATTTAAACTGTTCTTTTAGTCCTGTTAACGGGTTTTCTAATTTGGATTCTATAAATATATAATCTTATCTAAGTAATATATATTTGTATTTGCCATTTTATTTGATATTTCACATGAATTTCAAAAAAACAGTTTTTTTACGTTTTAATTTTCCCCCCAAAATTAACCCCCAAAATCGAAATTCGATTATTTACGTGATATACCCGTGATTGAAACATTAAACTCTATATTATGTACCAAGTTTCAACATTATTCGTCCTGTAGATTTGGAGAAAATAAGCAGTGATCCTATAAAGGTTTTTGTTTTTTCATCGGAGATATTCAGAACACTAAAAATTTAATTTAAAAAGAGGCAATCAAATGTGGATAAAGTTCTCTAAGTTTGGAAAAATATTCATAAATCCACTTGAAATTCTCCAATTCTTCTACGTGATCAGATAAACTGGTAACAACGTCCATATTTAGCGAGTTCCATATATTAAACAAAACAGATTCCTGTATGCGTTATATTTAAAAACAAAAAACTAAATATAAATGTGAAAGTGTGTTTGTTTGTTTGTTTGTCTTTCATGTCAAAACAGAGGAACAGATCGACGTAATTTTTTGCAGCGATATAGTTGGAAGGTCGTAGAGTATAGGTTATTTTTTATCCCGGAATTACTTGGGGATAAATATTATGTCACACATCAAACATTTCCACGGGCGAAGACGGGGCTGATAATACCATTCCTTGCCTTTATTTAACTTATATTACCAGCTTAATCTTTCAAACCGTTAAGGTATTTAGGTTCCGAAAGACATTTGGATACTCCTTAAGCGTGAAGCAGGCGCAGCGCAGTTCGCTTCGTCTTCGAGTCGCGTGCGCACGGAATGTTAAGAAAATTATCGTTGCGCTGAACAATTTCATGCAATCACTGATAAAACAAACATTTTTTTTGTGTATTGTAGTGTTTAAACTATGAATCAATTTTTGTTTTTGATAATATGTAAGTATTTTATTTGTGAATAAATTGGACATTTTGCATATAAGTTCTTATAATATTTAATAACAAACAATTTAAATATTTTATCAAAGATTTTAAGCATTTAGGTTGTTAAATTGACGAAATTACTAAACTAGGGCTGCTACTGAACTACAGAATTGCACTGAACGGAAAACATAAAATGATATTATTATTTTGATGTTTTTACTACCAGTAAATAAATCTTTTCGTTGGTAACCATATATTCTTAAATATTAAGATTTTGTGGATTCATAAATCAAATTTTTAAAGAAAAAAGAAAAAATTCTTAAAACTTATTACTCTTATCATGCATGTAGGACTGATAGTAAATTTTATAAATATGGTGGTCCTTATTGTTCAGTAAATATTATTAAATATATTGTTATAGAGATAATTTTGTACTTGGCTGTAGTCTAAACTGAAAAAATACTTGACAAATTGATCAAAATTGAATATATATAATAATATGACAAAATCGTTGGTTATTATTGAAAAATCCTATATGGTAAAGCAGGTCTAATTAATTTCTTATTAAAATAAGTTATTAAAAGTTATGATTATGTTAACGCATATTGCTGCATAATCGTCATTATTTTACATTATCAATGCTTTATTAGGCAATTTAAATGTCATAAAATTCTGTTAGTCACAAAGAGCAAATGCACCGTGAAGTGCGATAGATTATTTTAAGTAAACTAAGTATAACCAAAACTAGGCAGCTTTAATATTACCGGAGAAAAGAGGAAGACTGAATGTCATTATTTAGGAATGTAGGTAACGATTCTGAAAAGAATCATTTACACACTTTCACACTTCTCGCATACATACCAGTACAGTTTTAAAACGAACAAGTCAATTTATTGTACCAACTCTTGACCCTATTTAAGGCATTATATATTTAATTTTTAATATATACATAATACTTACAATAAAATATAATTTCTGACATAGTTACGAGCAATATTTCACTACATATAATTACGTGACAGCAACAATTAAATCACTGTAGAAAAATTTTCTTTCCTGACATAATGTAAGCAATTTTACTTATCTATATAAATAGAAACTAAATGCTGTTTGTTGGTAAGCGCATCACTTAAGGACCGATTTAGCTATTTTTTTAATGTTTGTAATAGTCTCAATAAGGTTTTTAGGGAAAGTAAAATTGGAAAAGTTGCCCTGAAAATTGGAAAATTCGGGAAAAAGTGAAAGTGTTTCTTTCTATGGGATTTTTGTATGAACTTAAGACCATAATAGGGGATGAAAATTAATATAGGCTCCACGGGCGAAGCCGGGGCGGAAGGCTAGTTAAGAATACAACTAATTGTTGATAATCTTTACTACCTTTTTTTTATTTCACGACTATTTTCTATTATACCTTTAGGCAATCTTTAGGCTTATATGAAAAAGGACCTAATGGTATTGATAAATAATACAACCGTTAACATCATTAAGGTAAACAGAGCACAGAAAAAATACAAAAAAAATTAAACAAATTTATATTCATAAAAGTAGGGCTTGATTGAAACGTCAACATCAATTGGACTGCGTAT
The DNA here is from genome assembly GCA_963924495.1 of Nemapogon koenigi. NCBI lineage: Eukaryota > Metazoa > Arthropoda > Insecta > Lepidoptera > Tineidae > Nemapogon > Nemapogon koenigi. The sequence continues at coordinate 4,771,806 of OZ004646.1, forward strand.
ATAAAATAACGAGAGATCAAAGCGCCCGCTGTCTATTTCGAGCCGATATTAATTTAGTTCCCGTCCAATGTAGCTTATTTCACGGTACACCATTCCGATAAAATTATTAAATTAAAATTATCGGGAAATCAGGCGTCGCCGTACAAAGGGCGGCTCTAATGACATCAATTGCTTTTGAATTGGTTCGAGCGGTGGTAGCGCGGAAGCCCTATTGGACTCCAGTTTTCATTTAGAGTACATCCAATTACATGAAGCCAGGGAAACACGACGAATGTTGCCACAAATTAAAAACTACTGCCTGATAGCAGATTCTAAGTAAATGAGTTCTGCTCCTTTAATGTTCTATGGAAGACGTACAAATAACTCTTAAACTGGACCGAGATATGGAAATTAATTTTTAATTTATTATAAGTATGTTCCGTGGGCTGATTACTTTTTAAATTTCTTATTTCTTGGAGAAAAAAATAAAAAATATGATAAAATTTTAATATTCAGGAAGTCCTCTATAAGCCCCTTTACATCGAAAATTAATTTGTTCAGCAATAATTTTCTTTCCAGGTATAACGAGCTATTGCAGTCAAATAAGTTGTGCAAAGAAGAATATTTATGACGAGTAATTATAGAATTAATATTTAAACCGCTAGCATTTACTTTTAGACATAGTTTCGTCTTTCCATCTTTTCAAACGTGATCATTAAAATGTTATTTACTTAGTCAGCTCTATTACCCCTTATATTTCTAAAATTTGATAAAAAAATATTGATTACACTTAAGATTGATTACATCAATATGGTCTTGGCACTGGTACTCAGGACAGAGGTTTTTTAAATTACTTTAATACCTAAAATGTTGGAATACCAAAGAAGTTAAGTGTGTGGAAGTCTGCAGATAAAATACGAATTAAATTAAGTAATAATTGCTAAAATATTTAGATTATCTATACGTAGGTAATTTTTTGTGGATTTTTTTCAAATCACAAAAAAATAATTGCTGAAATACGCTACGGAATCTTGTACTATAAATAACAATATTCAATTTCACTTACATTACAGCTATACCCTTTTAAGAATAATACCACACAATGAAGCGGAACTTGAAATTGTCAAAAAGTTTAATGATCCAGCAAGCACAGTTGAAATAATAAAAAGAAGTTATGGTGTAAATGACAGCCTTGACTTGTTGGTGCCATCGAGGCAAAAGAGCTCTATTGATCAATATGTGAGATTAAACAATTTGGATAGTCAACTGAAGACTGAAAATTATGGAAGGTAAAATATTTATTTATTTATTAAGATATTTATGTCTGTTAAAGAAGACATCTAGGTCCAAGGCTTGCCACCCTGTTTAATATGGCAAACTGACAAAATGTGGTCACGGTTACTGGTTTCTCTGGCCACACTCCATGGTATAAAGGCCTTGAAGCTGTTTATGTGTTTTTTACTAAATATGTAATAGAATTCCAAGCTGAGGAAGGAAAAACTGGAGTATGCTGAACTGATTTGGATCAGTCAGTCGATATGCAAAAAGAAAACATATAGATAGAAAATAATTAAATATTTAATAACAAGTTATAGATAAAAGTTATATTTATCAATTTAGCACATATTACATGTTACGATAAATGTTGATAAAAAGAAATTTAGATTGCAAATTGACCTATAAAATTACCTTATATTAATAATTGTCTACGCTCTACTAATATTAAGAATGTTAGTTTGTTTGTTTATTTGTAAGAATTAAACTCTTAAACTACTAAAGCGATTTGAAAAAAATCTTAAATTAAATTCTTAAATACAGCAGTATTTGTATGTGAAAGGGGAGGGTCGTATTTTTTCTCATTAGAAAACTTTCCACGGGCAAAGCCAAAAACAATTTAATAAAAAATGTTCTTAAATTTCATGTGAATGTCTTCTAAAAAAATGCGGACTTTCTTAAATAGTGCTTTGTATCGAATGGTCAGTTTGGTGGCCATTATTTCCAGCGTCTCTGGCCTCGCTTATAAAGACCGTGTGTTCGTTTTATAAAAAAATTCTAATCCGTGAATTTATTTTATTAATTAGCTTTCCGCATAAATAGCCCGGGAATTTTTTTAAATGTGAAAACCTCTATTGCTGCACAATCGGTGGATGTTCTCCGTTTCTTTGCAAATATAGCTATATCTTACGAAACCTAACGTTTTAAAACAAAATATATTACTCAGGGTTAGTGTAGCTTTCTATTAATGGACTAATTATTAAAATCGGCTCAGTAGTTCCAGAGATAAGGTTAGGTACTTCCTACATACAAAACAAATATACAGTTATTAAATATAAATATAAATTGTTGAGTATAGTGACTCATGTAAAACTATAGACTTGTTTATATAACTGAATGAATTATTGTTTTAGATCCTTTGAAATGCTTGACGTAGACAGAGGGAGAAGATTTTATCGCAGCTTTAATGTTTATGGATACAATTCTTATACAGCAGTAAGTAATTATTTTATAGAATTAATGCATTTCCTCGTTTTGCACTATAATCTCAAACGAAGTGAAGATGCACTATTATGTGTTCATAAGTGATTGTTAATATTTATTTTGTTCATTTAATGGTACAAAAAGTCAGTAGGTATTATCAAAATTCCTTTTTTATGACCAAAAAATGTAACCATCCGAAAGAACCAATGTTAAGTGAACCTGCATCGTGTGTATAAAAAAATTGAATTAGGAACCTCCTCCTTTTTTTAAGTTGGTTAAAGTATCGGCAAATGAACATACAATTGTTTAGGAAGGCACGAAAGGCCGGCCGCTGCATGTCTTCTTTTAAAGAAGTGACACATCTTGGTCCACTGGCAAAAATATACTGATACTGGTGTCGCTGGCCACACGGCAAGGTATAAAAGTCGTGAAGGTGTGTTGAAAGTCCTTTTTTATATTTTCAGATACAAGAACATATTGATATGCTGGCAGCAACATATAGTGACTTAATGACTGTGGTGTTGGTCGGAAACAGTTATCAAGGAAAGAGAATGAGGCTTGTTAAAATATCTGCTAATCCATCTGCTTATAATCCTATCATATTCATTGATGCAGGTATTTATTTGTACTACTTGATTCTACAAGTACTGCTTTTCTTCATATTTATTATACAGAGTCTTTCTTTTAACTGGGGCTCTATGGCAGCCTACATTTCTAGAGAAGATAAGAATATATTTTTATCGTGGACTTCGCTCTTATTGACTGAAACTAAAATTAACATCCTTTTTTTGATTAAGTACGTAGGTACTTTTCCTTAAAAATTATACAATTTAATTTTTTGAAAGAAACTGGGCCGATTATCGTAAAAAAATAAATAAATACACAATTCATATCTCTTCTAGAAAAGTAGACTATGGTAACTATCCCAGTTAAAAGAAATACTGTATAGAACTAATAAGAAAGAGCTCACATACTAATATTTAATTCAGAGGACCTTAAAAACTCGAATATATGAAAATTATGTAATCACTCAAGCAAAAAGCTAAGCACCCATTTTTTTGAACAGTAATTGTTTTAATCTCCAGCTCTCGTTTCATACACACAATGACAAGTTTGATTCTTGTTCTGTTTTATTTGTGTAGGTACCTATTGAAGATGTTTCTTCACGTTTTCTTCTTGAAGGATTTAAGGTTCCAACGCACCTATATTAAAAAAGAGCGAGTCTTACAGTAGACACCGTTGATGTGTAATATCTAGAATATAGACAAGTGATACATCAAAAATTTCTCATTTTACGAAATTACAATGAATATTATAATTTCCAATTTTAGGTATACATGCTAGAGAATGGGTCGCACCTGCTATGGCCATGTACTTAATAAATCGCTTAGTTATGGACCCTGATGCCAAAAATAATGAACTCAAGGGTGTTGATTGGTACATACTACCTGTTGTTAATCCAGACGGATATGAATACACACGGAGCGATAGAGCTGTAAGTTTTTTTTCAACAAAATAACAAAATTTTTTTTACCTATATATAATGTTGATTATCATAAAACCCTTAATTTCATCAGGGGTAGTCACTCAGCAACAAAAGAATGTCTTCTTCTTCTTCTTTTATTATGGCTCCACCAATGTTTATCGGTGATTTGCCAATGTCAAGTACCTATTATAGCCTTTATAGTGTTTATAGCCGATTAATTGGTATTTAAGATAATCCCGCCGACCGCGATATGTCTTATTAGTCGTCAACTAATCACAGCCATCACAGCACGAACAGGATTAAACTGGATTCCACATCACGCCATGACGAAAACGCAAGCGTTCGCCGCCATGACCGGATGTGGAATCCAAAAGAATGTCATCTGCTGCAATCTTGACATACCTCTTTCGCATTTATATTCATGACATATTTTAGGTTTGTAGGTAATAAATGAAATAAAAATTGAACTTTTAGAATCGCATGTGGAGAAAGACAAGGTCGCAAAACAAAATTTACAATTGCTATGGAGTAGACGGCAACAGAAACTACGGTTTCCACTGGGGTGTCAGTGGTGTATCAAGAGACCCCTGCGACAAGGAAACTTACGCTGGATCTAAACCATTTTCAGAACCCGAAACAAGAATAGTCAAAGGAATAATGTTTGAATATGCTAAACGAATAAAACTATACGTGTCCTTGCATGCGTACGGCCAGTATATAGTATACCCGTGGGGTTATACTGGTGACATTTTACCTTCGACTTGGCAGAAATTAGATGGATTGGCACGAAAAGTATCGAGATCAGTTCAATTGGCCGGTGGACAGCCGTTCCGGGTTATGAGTGCCGGGCAATGGTATCCTGCAGCCGGAGGGAGTGACGATTTTGCATTTGGGGCTGTCGGTATTCCATATTCTTATACAATGGAGTTAACTGATGGCTACGAGTTCCAATATCCAGAGTCGAATCTCAAAACAGTTCTACCACAGTTCTATGAAGGATTTAAGACATTTGGCAGTGAAATTGCATACGAGTTTCGAAAAACAAAAAATGAAAGGATACTTATGTCGAGGGATGAAGGTGAAGACTGAACGGGATTTGATGCAGTAATTAAATTAGCTACGCTATTTATAAGGTTGCAAAATAATATTCAAGAATATAATGATATTCTTTTCTAGTATTTGTTTTATTATTCTACTAGAGACTCGCCTCGGCTTCGAATTATGAAATATTCAAATATGATTCCGAAAGGATGAAATATTTTCTCTGGATAAAAAGTAGATTTTGTTACCCTTTGGACTTATTTGCAAAAATCACGCAGATTCCGTTTCTCTGTTTTGACGTGAATGAAGGATGAACAAACAAACAAACAAACACACTGTCGCATTTATTATATTAGTGTAGATTATTCTGTAATACTTTGCTAGGTACACACTCTCAAAATGCATAAAACCTTTATAGCGATTGGTTTTATTGGAAATTTTCAACAAACGGTATTATAAGTTAGTTTTCAATATTTGTTTTACAAATGCACAGTACAATACTTTTGTTACTATTTATAGGTAATATATCCTTTCGATTTTTCTATAAATTTTATAAATAAACTCATTTATTATTTTTCATTATTTACTTTTTAAATTTCTATATCATATTATCTTTATTATTCAACTAATTTATTAGTTTAATTATGAATAATAATAATACCTAAATCATTTTACAGCAGTATACAAAGGAAGCTATGTATATAGTAACACTTGCGGGTGAGAAATTAGTTCTACTTTTCTATTTTTCTTTGCGAAATTATTTACGAACTTATATACATTTTTTATACTTAATCTTCACATCTGCTTTTCAAAACAGTAGTCGAACTTTGCACTAAGTGCTTTTTCCAACATTCTGATATATTCTTAACATGGGATGCAAAATATTTCAGTTTTCAAATATACCTACATCAACTTATAAGCTGGAAAAGTAAACGATACAAACTAGATGACAGTTTCGTACATTACACTAATCCTTTTTCATCACTTACTATCAACATTTACAAGATATCTCCTAAATAGTACATGACATCTTTTATTCATTCCTAAATTTACATATTCGGTACCCGGAGTTATATGAATACTTGAAAATTACAGTTGTAAACAATTACGACCATGTTACAAAAAAATGCTGCAGGATTTACGAGCGGGAAATGAAGAAACTTGTATAGAAGACGCAGCCATAGGAACTAGTACTGTATGTACCTATACATTATATACACAGTAGAAAATTCTCAATTATTATTATTTAGGATTCCGTAATAAAAAAAATTACATTGTTGTGCAAGTCTAGCATTGAAAGAGTTTTAGAAACATTTTTTATTATTTTATGGAACCTTCGGTGCGCGAATCTGAATCTCACTTGACCGTTTATTTTTATTTCAGTACGTAATATATATTCATGCTCTCCGAAAATACTGTGGTGATATTTTAAATTATACTGCTGTAAATATGACCACTGAAAAGCGGTATTTGTACGAAGTGAGTTGTTAGTCCATTTAGTTCTATAATTGTCTTGATATTTTAAATACTTAATTGATAATGACTCAACTTGCTTCCATTACAAGGCAAGAAAGTACTATATATCAATTTTTATTCAGGTGTCACTATATAGCGGAAACGGAACCGCTGCTAACATTCCAATAATTTTGATAGACGCAGGACAGAAGGCTAGCTATAAATCTGTTATGCTTGCATTGTACATTATAGAGCAATTGGTTGCTTGTCAAGAAAATCACGAAATGACAAAAAAACATAAGTGGATTATTTTACCTTGTACTAATCCCGACGGTTTGGAGTATGCAAGACATGTAAGACTATTTTGAATTATTCTTAGATTACCAGCTCTGAGTCAGCTTGAACTGGCAAAGATGACAATTTTATTTAAATTTATAAAATTTCAGAACCGACCCCAATGGACTAAAAACACGAGAATCGACAAGGAGGCGTCTATCATAGGAGTTGATATTTCGAGGAATTTTGAGCACTATTGGCATAATTGTGATAAAGTACATTCACTGGGAGCTTTGTACGCAGGTCCCAATTTTGATTCCGAGATTGAGACACAATTTATAAAATCAGTAATTGATAAAAATGCAAAAAAAATAAATGCATATGTATCCATAAAACGAGGCGGCCACGGTTTTCTGTACCCTTATGCGTACGGCCCTACCGAACCTCAACATATAGAAATGATCAAAAGAGTCGCTAACTTGGTTGCCGTTAAAGTGAATCCGAAAGCTGGAACAGTACACACCTTTGTTAGCGAAAGTATTTATAATGAAACCGGTAAAGGGTATTGCGGGAATAGTATCGACTACGCCTTCGACAGCCGCGTGTTTCTCAGTTTCGAAATGCGAGTATTCTTGGATTTTGAGACAGAGATCGTCTCCCAATTTCAATCGTATCCGAAAGGCTTCGATGCTAACTTGAGGATAGGTTACATGAACGGCATCAAGGAGTTGTATCGCGTCATCTCCGATCCCGATAAGCATAACATCAAGTTCGGGCCCGACGCGAGAATCCGGAGCTGAGTTTATCTTATATAATCAATATATCTTTGTATGTGAAGTAAATGAGGTGACATATTAGTATGGTCGCAAATGGTGTAGAGTATTTATTTAGTATATAATGAGGTATGTAAACCGAAGGAGTCACTTTTCCAGTTTTGGGCTGGATGGGATCATGCGCGTGACGGAGCCTTCGTCGCGCAGGCGCCCGGGGGTGGGGCTCAGGACCGAACGTCCCGCTGTCATTCTGCAGTCGGCAGTCGAGCTCTCCGCCGCCCGCCCTAGCAGCCTGCCGACAGCTCTCAGTATACGCGAACGTGTCCTTTACTTATTTTCTTTTGAGATCCTAATTTTTTCTTTACCAAGTTTATAAAATTAAAATAAATTTTTAACTTCGTCTAAATTTATTTGCAGTGTGAGTTTTGAGTTTATGAGCTGATATATTGAAATTTAAATTAAAAATAAACTTTTCCTAAACTTTTTTCGGTATTTTTTTCCGTGGTCAAGAAACTTCAACGAATCTGATCTCGAGCCAGCCAAACGTAAGTATAACACTAATAAAAATGTATTTCGCATATGTCTTGATATTTTTAAAGGACGAGCGGCGATGGGCGGAAGGCGGTCCCGCGACGGAGCGAGTCAACAGGTTGTGCCGACGGTCGCGACTGCGGAAAACACCAGATTTCCCGCCCGCCGGCATCGCTGTACCAATTACATTAACTGATCATAAACACCTTCATTTTCTTAAGATGCTATTCCCAAATTACTGACATTTTCTTACATAGGATTAGGATTTATTTATTAGGATCATCATTAGGGTTCGTAGCAAAAAAGTAGTTCTAGAGCACTATTTAAACATTATTATTGTAGAAGGCATGTGAACTTATTTTCACAATCTTAAATTATTAAAATAAAAATTGATTATATTTATTTTAAAAATCGTTACGAAAAAACATGAAAAAAATTTAAGTATGTACATATATTTTAAGTATGGGAAAATATCTATAATAAAACATAACATTCGGTAAAGGGACATTTCTTTTTTTATGTAATTTAAAAGTAAAACATTTTTGAAAATGTTTTGCAAATATTTCCATTTTTTTATATAATTAGCTTTAGCCTACGGGTAAACTCTTAAATTGTTTAATAATTCGTACTAGATTATTACAGCCGATACATTCTTTACGTTTTCTTTTTAATCTAATTCTTAAGATTAGTTATATATATTTAATAGAACTTAGAACAGATATTAATTTTGCTATTACGAAAACCTAAAAAATCCGTTACAATTTAAAATGATAGATAACAATAATAATTCCAGCATGTAATAAAAATTACTCCATATTTGTACCCACTTATTACCTATCTATGAGATGAAATTCAAAATAAATTTTTGAAGTACTAAATTCCTGAAAAATTGCTGAACTGATTTTGGTGGTCCCGGAAATAGGATTGATGAAAATCAAATTTTAAATTTTTCTATTTCAAATATTTCTGAAACCTACTTAACCAATTTACATGAAAAAATATTAACTGATTCGGAACAATACCTTTTCGACAAAAAAAGACGTCATAGAAATAAGTACCTACAAAATTGCCGGAGATATATGTAAATTACTGAATTTCCAAAAAAATACTGAACTGATTTGATGAGACAATTCCAAGGGAAAATAAATATAAAATGCGTCATCGAAATCGGTTCACATTTATTAATGTATTAATTAATTTATTTATTTTATTCAAAATTCCTAATAACAATGAAACCAATTTGCATATTATGAGAAGGATGAGAAAGGATTTGGATTTAGACTTTCGTTAAAACTGTAAATTTCTGATATTTGCTGGCAAAAACAATTTGGGAAAAAAAGAAATTGAAACCCTAAGAAGAGAAGATGTTGTTGTAAATTAGTATTTTTCTGGTAAAATTTGCTTGAAACCTGGTATAATGCTCTTTGATAAAATTAAGGCAATACACGACAAATTTGTGCGTTTTTCAAAACTCAACCCCTAAGGGGAGAAAAGTAGCGGAAAAGTTTGTATAGACAATAATGTTTTTAACCTTCCTTATTTATTTACTAGCGACCCGGGCCACCCAGGTAGAAAATTTGTTTATCATAAATTAAATTACTTATTTCTCCCCATAGGGGTTCAGTTTTGAAAAACAGAAAAAAAACAAAAATTCAAGTCAAATATATAAATATTATTTCCCAACAAACTTTGCCACCCCCACTTTCACCTTTTAGGGGGTTAATTTTGAAAAAACGACAATTCACTTGTTTCATTAATTGTATCGAAAGTAAAGACCAGAAAAATATTATTTCCTATAGAAACTTTACCCTCCACCTTTCTCCCTCTTTAGGGATTTTTTTTTTGGGAAATCACATGGAAACCTTAGCAGAAATGTATAGTTTTCATCATCATAACTAATTTGTAGAGTACCCATGCTCAATTACATCCGTAAAATTAGAGTAAATTGGCATGGAGGAATCCATACCTACTCCGTACTAATATTATAAATGCGAAAGTAACTCGCAAATATTGGGCCTCACTTTTAGTTTACAGCAAAACCTTTAAAGTTCTTACGGAAAAAATAGTACGAAAACCTCTCCAAGCGAGTTCAACTCGATCTTGGCCTATTGTTTAACCATGTTTTAAAATACCTAGGGGGGCACAAAACGGGATAAAAGTTAGTATGGGCCCTACGAGCGAAGCCGGGGCGAACAGCTAGTTATCTATATAAGTAAAAATATACGCTGTTCGTTGGTAAGCGCATCACTTGAGAACGGCTGAACCGATGTAGCAATTTGATTAAATTTTCCTAATAGTCTCAATAAGGTTTAAAAACCCTAAAGGGAAGGAAAAATTAGAAAAGTGCTTTTTCTATGGGACTTCTGTATGAACTCAAGACCATAAATAAGGGATGAAAGAAAATTAGTTATTAATAAAATAACATATCACATAGCTAATAGGGTGAAGGCAGGAGCATATATTTCGCGAAATAAAATATTCATCTAATAAAAAACCTTTTCAACAATATCCCAAAGCCCAAATGATATAGGGGTATAAAAAAATTAAAATTAAATATAATAATATTAATTCAATAAAAAATAAAATATATTAGATATGGGAATGATGTAATAACTCGACGACATGTCAGATATTAACGCCTGCTATAATACGAGTAGTTTGTGGTACTGCCCCCAGTTCCGCAAAATTCAAAAGAACAGAGTTTCCTAGGCAATCTCAAAGGAAATGTATTCGTACTGTCATAGACCGTGTCATGTGGGTGTACAGCCGTAGTCAGGCTAAAGTTTGAAGTGGTTCAAGATAAGAACTGCGCGTATCGATCCATGTTCTCATTAGCCAGTCGGCTCGCGCATATCACCGCCGATAACAGATATGCGGGCACTCAACATGCGCTAAACAGTTAAATGGTCTAACCTTAGAGTATTTATTAGCTGGCTATATAGGTATATGAACAATAAGCACGCATATGCACAAATCAAGTTTTTGGTACATTTGTCTATCTAACGAAAGTCCTGAACCTTTTTAGGTACCAAAGTTATATAACCGTTTGGAGATTATCTGCTACAATGTTTTTTATACATTAATTTTCGAGTTATTTGAAAAAATCAGGAAATTGACTAAAGATAGGATTCATGTGGTTATGCTTTGTTAATCCATATTTAAAAAGTAATACGGCAACACAGTTATTATGTCTATCTTTTTCAAATTATACAAAATATAATTAAAATTTTAATACTAAATAAAAAAATAATCCAAAAAACACATGTCTCATATTTTTTAATTTAAAAACGAAAGATCACTACACATTTTCTGATCAAACAAGGTACCAATATTATATGATCTATGTCTTCATATTTTCAATGAAATTTAAGTAAAACTGTGGTCACATCGCTTGTTCGTGCGAGCGATTGTTAATTAGAAGGCCGCCTTAGAGTCCAGCATCAGGTCTTCCACATTTCCATAATAATCATCATCATCCGAAAAATAAATAAATAAGTGTGTATATAACAATTTCCAGAACTATATAATACGTACTGACATAGGTAATTAATTGAATTCTGACTATAGTTAAGTTAGAAAATGCATTTTATTATCATCGGAACCTCAAAAAGAAACATAATTTATTGGCCAAGTTGCGAGTACGACTCGCACGCTGAGGGTTCCGTACCATTTTTTTGGTCAGAATTTTAAGACAGCATTTCGTTTACGTTTTTCTCATTTTTTTTCCAAAATTTTAATCTTAGTAGTTTTGGAGTTACGGACTGACGGTTAAAACGAGCCTTTTCATGTCACATTTTTGATGTCATGTTTTAATTTTTCCCCCAAAATCGAAATTCAATTACTTACGCTATACGTCCGTGATTGGGTTATCAACTCTATATATTCTAAGTTTTAACTTTTTTCATCCAGTAGATTCAGAGAAAATAAGCTGTGACAGACAGGCAGACAGACACAAGAGTGATCCTATAAGGTTTTCCGTATTTTCATCGGAGATGTACGGAACCCTAAAACATCGAAAAGTTTTATCAAAAGTTACCTAGCCGTTTCGTTAACATTGAGACAGACAGTTTTATGATAAAATATCATTTTAGTGATGGAATTGATTTGGAAATCACAGACATATTTTTGGTATATGATTGGCACGAGATTTGTTCCCAGCTTCTCTAGTCATACCATCAAAAATTTTAAGTAAAAAATATTCTAAAACGCTTAAAGCATCAAAGTACCAAACCCTTTACAGTGATTCAAATATCGAAATTCCAAAAATATTTCATACTTGCAACAAATAGACTTAAAATTTCCATATCGAGTTAGGGGCGCAGTTCAAAAGGCAAACTACAAACGGGAGTTCGTTTAGAAGGAAGTTAGAACAACGGATATTGGATTTGAAACTCGGGGGCTAATGTTACAAATTTCTATACGACCAAATTCACTATTAAAGTGCCTCTATACGGGATACGCTCGGACAGACGTCGACGGTATTAAAATTTTGAAGCGGTTAAACTTAACTCCTTTTAGTCTTCATTACATTGGAAAAGTTGGTTAAATATCACACACAAGTACAACTTCTAATGAACACTGGGCGGGAAAGTTTTCAGCTGTAAAGCGATCACTCGACTCTTATGTGTGCTTGTTGGAAACTTTTTAGAACGTTTTAGGTTATTAAAAATACATTATTCATATAAATTATTTATTAAGATTTGTCTTCCGCTGGGTACACTGATGAAATAGAATACCTCACAAGAATACACTGATGAAATAGAATTTTATTTCTTAACACCCATTTGTATGTATGGTGCCTTATTTTTTTTAATCTCATCTTACCCTATCCGTCTTTGAGCAGCGTGTGTAAATTTCAAGTTCTTATCTCATTTCGTTTAGTGACAAACTAGCTGACATTGGTTCTAAAAATTATTAGATATACGAGTACATGAATAAATATTGTATTTCTCAAAAAAATACTAATTTTATTATTTTTTATTTAATATGGGACAGTATAGGAACATTCTTATCTAGAAGATACGAATTTTCTTTAGCAACTTTCTTTTGACATAACAGCTCTTTTTGGCTGGATTTGGGATGAAAATTGAAATTGGGATGATCCGTATTTCGGTCAAGCGTGTACTCCTCTTAAACATTTTATGATCTTAATTATCTTTTTTAGTATCTATATTATAAAATAACACTTTTTTTTCCTATATCAATTTAATTTAATTTCTACATTTTCTTAAACATAATGTAAACTATGAATTTATATCTGTAATGTCTATCTATCTAATTCTATAATATCTAATTATATAAATTTAATAAAAAATAAAATCTAATTATACTATATAAAATCTTAAAGTTTTGAAAGAATTAATTGCTTACAAATAAAATTGATACCATAATCATTGTATGTGTATATTAATTGTAGGAAATATAAATGTACAAGAAAGAACAGCATATCTGTTGTATTTGTGTAATCTATCCCTTAAATTAGCACCCGCTTGACTCTAAACTTTGTAGAGTATTATATGCACTCTATAGCCGCAAGCATCCCTTCAGGATAACCGCTAACCAGTTGGAACTTCGAGATTGAAGTATTTGCACTCTCTCTAGAAACTAATTTTGCGTAGAATTTCTCTGATCACTTTTGCTCTGTTCAAAGTTAGAGTTCGATTTTGTTGATTTATCAGGTTCATAGAATGTAATTGCCTTTATATGTCTGTTGTTTAAGCACGATGTAAATCCTATTTTAAACTTTGGAAGAATACTTCTAATACTAAGCTTAAGGGGACAGGCATTTTAATTTATGGATTTTTTTGTTTTAGTTATAATTTTTTGTAAAAGCAGATTTTGAGTCTACGGTGAGATATTCATCATGTTAGATGAGAGTTTAATCAAAACTAATAAGTCGTTTCGGACCCTATTCTGAACAAATATTGGGAAACAGTTATTTAAATATAGTGTAAACAACGTGTTTCACTGATAGACACTTCTTTAATTATTTGTGTAATAAATGAGATGCGCAGACGTCACGCCACGGAAGTAGGCGCTGTTCGTAAAAATAACACAAAAAAAATTACTAAAACTAATATTTCAAGCAAAACTCTGTAATATTGCCATTTTTTCGAACACGTATTGCTTTTACCTGACTTCTACTCACTTATTTAGAAAATTTATTATCTAAATATATAAAACCGTCGTGTTCTGAGTGACTGACAATCAACGCACAGATTAAACCACGGAAGATATGAAAATTGGAAGATATATTCCTTAGGTGCACTGCCAAAGGATTTTCGAAAATCAACCCCTAAGTGGGTGAAATGGGAAATAAACGTTGCATTCCTAAGTCGCGGGCAACTGCTAGTATAAGTATAAGACAGTTCTAGTCCAAAAGTGGACAAACTGGACCTGAGGGCAATTAAGTGCAGCAACAGGCCTGCCTCCCACCTATTCTTTGTCATTACAAACACGCTAAATATAGACTTTGTTACGACCACACTTTTATTTTTCCATTTTCCCAACAAAACTGAATGTTGTCCTTGATTGTCTAGCTCCTTAAGTCGAGCACGGAGGCGCGTGTAACAGCGTATAAGAATAAATATTGTTACCAAATCCCAGCGACACAGCTGTAGGTGCGGTGGAAGAAGCCGGCAGACATTAGCCTTGCTGTTATCCTAAGTGGATTAAGGCCAGCGCATTTCAGATCTGGTTAAGCTGAAATTCAGCATTAACTCTGACAGAAGCTTTACTACAAGCGGTTGCATTTTGTACCTCAATCCCCCGAACGGTGGAGTTTTTAAGTGCTTTATTGTTTTTCTTTTTCCATTCCTCAGTATTAAAACTGAGTGGCGGGATGAACGTCACCCGAAATTGGAATGTCACCGCTGTAAAGTACTTTTTATGTTTCCTTTTATTCAATTTATGATAACGTCGCTGGATTAGGATTTCCTTGTTAAATTATGTTTAAGTTGTCTCAAAAATTAAGCATCGAATTTTATACAAATTTTAAGAAAATTCAGCTTTATACTTGTAACTATGTCTACATTTAGCGAGTTTCCCATATTAAATAGAATGAGTGAGCACATAGCATATTATTTTCGAAAGAAGTGCGGACGTCGCGCCGTGCCGGATATATATAATGATCTATACTAATTATTATAAAGCTAAAGGGTTTGTTTGCATGTTTGGATATTTCTACGCGCTGATCTCAGAAACTGCAAGACCAGATTTGTTTTTTACGAGTTGCCATACTGCTCGGGAGCTGTTACGGTCCCAGGGTACCCAGCGGAAGACCAAGACTACCTCGTTCAGCCGATGGCATTTGTGAGGCTATTCTTTATATATAGAGATTTACACATAACAATATAAAAATCTTGGAATAACTAAATAAATAAGGTCCGCGTGGAATAGTGGCATTTTTCCTCTGAGCCAGTCCTCTTGTCACCAGAAGAGATGATCAGTCGTGAGGATTACATCCATGCTTCTAATTTTCAATTAAATAACATAATTTCCCTGATTAAGTTTCAAAGAACCCGCTGTACTGCATTATCTATTGATTCGCAATAAAAATCGATTTCCGTGCGTGTTA
The DNA here is from genome assembly GCA_963924495.1 of Nemapogon koenigi. Classification (NCBI taxonomy): domain Eukaryota; kingdom Metazoa; phylum Arthropoda; class Insecta; order Lepidoptera; family Tineidae; genus Nemapogon; species Nemapogon koenigi. Next base: position 4,787,401 of record OZ004646.1, read on the forward strand.
ACGGCAAACTCATTAGAGAAAATGAAAGAGTCCACAAAACACAACGACCGTCGATGACAACAGCGACACGGGTGTCTGCAAGGATGATTGATCGGTTTGCAAACTTACTGGTACGGAAGGAAGTAGGGGCTGTTCCTATAACTCGATAATACCTACACAAACTTTACTAATGAAATTAATTGGTCTTATATTACTGTTATATCAAAAGTGTTTTAATTTAATATGTTTACTAATATACTCACTGGATTGGTTGAAGTCTTTTCTACTCATATTGTATACTAGCCTTCTAAACCGGTTTTTCCCGTGGAAATTTTCGAAACTTTTTTTAACCACTCCCATCAAAATCCATTCAGTGGTTTCGAAGGCTAATCTAGACAAATTATGCTTCAGTATATAAAGTTAGCGCCAGCGCATTGTCGTGGCTAATGCTGTGTAATCCGTCAGAAATATAACAAAATGATAAATTAAATAATTGTGTAGAATAAAATTATTTACAAAAAAGTCCGCAGTAGCATATAATATATCCACCTCTAATAGATTAGTAGTAGCGAGTGTATTTGTGTGGGTATTACAATTTTATAAACCGATATTATACCCGTGCGAAGCCGTGGGAGGGGTCTTTAGTAAAACCGTAAGTAAGATAATTACCTCATCAAGAAAAAGGTTTTGATTTCCTAAGAATCAGTCGATATAACACATCATTACAGTCTACGGAAATATGATATCTAATTATGTGGATAAAATTACATAGAAGAGAGTGAAGAGATGAAATGACATAGTACTTGGAAGGTCCTTCGGAATGAGATGGTGTAATATTACTTTTTTTATTCACTTACATTGAGTGTGTGAGTTTGTCACCCGACACTTCGCCTCAACTCGATCATTTGATGAGTACGACAAATTGAATGGCTCCGATAGCTCGAGTTTGGTAAGTGGTATCTACATTTTACCCTAATGTTCTGCTATTTATATTTGAATGTAAAGGTTTAAGGACATTTTTCATTACAAATTCATGGTTATCATTGTTTATAATTTTATTATTTGTGTGAACAGATTTTTTTGGTGAAATTTGTAACAACGTCCACATTCAAAGTAGTCAGAAGATTTTTCATGAAAGCTATAAATAATTTGTTAAATATTTACGAGTGATTTAGACGTCTGGTAATAACAGGTTCGATCCCGGATCCCGAACATGTACCAATGGGTTTTTTATAATTAAAAACTAATGTACATAATCCGACAAACCACATTTAGAGGCCTTTCCATCTAAATAACCTTAACAGAACAACTACCATCGATTAAAAGAGGAAAATTTTGGTCTTCCGTTGGGTACCCTAGGACCGTAACACGGTTTCGGGAATTGTAAACCTTTGAAGAAGAAAAAAATACATTGACTTCAAAGATGTGGAGGTAGAACTCATCTTCTCGAAATAAAATCAATATCCGACTTTTATTTATACTGAAACTATAATATTTATTGAAGATCATTCAAGTGTCAATATAATGGAAAATACTATATCGAAATGCAGTCAACGGTGCTATTAACTGAAAGCAATTTAAGTAAGTAAGCATTACAGAATCAGGTATTGTGCACATCCATCCAGACAATCGAACAGTTCAGATTGTAGACGACAAAAGTTTATTGCCTGCGAACATTGTGTACCTACATAATCTCTTGGAAATTCTCGTATTAAACTTTCTTTAGTATAGTAAAAAAAATTATATAAAATAGCTACTAATCATAGGACAAATAGTTTATGTTCTGAGTTAAATCATAGGCTACTTTCTATCTCGGAAAATAGATATTTATATACACCAGAGGTTCTCAAACTTATTTGCCTACCGCCCACTTTGAAAATCAATTATTTTTCAGCGCCCCCCAATTAATTTACTTATCTACATATTTAAAATCACAATGACATTCATTACTTTAATTTAATTATGGTGTGCTATATTAGTTTGGAGTTTAAATAAGACTTTTTTTACCCAAAACTTTAACTGTATCTTTTATTAAAATTAACAAACATAATCAATTTTAATTTTATAAATAATCTAATGTGAATGATGAATCTGATGATTTTTAACAATAATTTTTAATAACCGATAATATACCTACCACTAACCACTACCGTGAGGCGTGCAATATTAAATAGATGAAATTACAAATCAGCCATCGCCCCCCTAAACCACTTCAACGCCCCCCAATTTTTTCTGGGTCACTTACCGCACCCCTCTAGGCCTACAGCGCCCACAAGGGGGCGTTATCGCCCACTTTGAGAAAGACTGATATACACTAACATTTTTTAAATGTCGATTAACTTTGCCTGTTTCAATTATTTTTATTTTGTCTAATTTCCACGCGGGTGAAACCGCGAGCAAAAGTTAATATTAACAAGAAAGTTGTCATATTTGTAGGTACCTCAATGTATCAATTTTATTGTAAATTTTTGCTATTCAAAATGTCTACAAACACGTTATAACATAACTACGTTAATGCTGTGTCGACCGGAAATAGACTCCGATGAAGCGGAAGTCGTCAGGAAATCGTACTCTACAACCTTATAGGCAGGCACCTTCATTTCTGTAGGCATTCATGAAAACTGATTTCAGTGTCCTTAGTACCGTATTTCTTCTATTACTGATTCGATAAACCTTTTAAAAAAAAGTGTACCGACTTCAAAAATTTGCACTGAAAAGTAAGAAATAATAAAAATTTCGTCGTAGAATTTGAAGACGGTTGGTGCCAAATTAGAAATAATTTAGTACCCAAATTCACTAATCTAGATAATTCATTAGGAACCTACGATCATCAGTACAAACACAGATAATATTGAACAGATCTTTATGTCCCTAGATGTTTACTTAATTTTGTATCCTAATTTGGCACCAACCGTCTTCAAATTCTACGACGAAATTTTTATTATTTCTTACTTTTCAGTGCAAATTTTTGAAGTCGGTACACTTTTTTTTAAAAGGTTTATTTTTCCCTTTTAAGTGAATTTGTTGCCCTGAGAAATAAATAATAACGCAACTAAAAAAAAAATGATGGAAAATTAAAAAAAATACTGCGGTGGATGGGATTTGAACCTCGAGCAATGTGCTGCATTCCATACCTTTAGCCGCTAGACCACCGTCGATACGAAAATTGACAAATTCGTGTCAATAGCAACCGTTGCTAAGGCCTTTCTCTGATATATAATTTTCAGCCGTAAACATAAGCAAATTACTGAATTTCTGGAAAACTACTGAACTGATTTTCGTCATATGTCTGTGAGATAATGACAAGAAATTATTATATCCTTAAAAAAATAAGTCGCCAAAATCAGTATATATTTCATCGAGATATTAAGAAAAAATACTTATAAAGTGTGATTTTTCAAAATTCCTGAAAAACCAGTGAACCAATTTTTATGAGATAAAAATGGGACCAATCCGGAAGAGTTATCTGTCGATTAAAAAAGAAACCATCAAAATCGGTTCACAATTGGCGGAGTTATCGATGTACATACATACATAAAAATACGGTCCGAATTGAGAACCTTCTCCTTCTTTTTTTTTCGAAGTCGGTTAAAAAGGCACTAATTGTACATCAGGATTGATTTAAAAAAATGTACCTACTTCAAAAATTGTGCATTGAAAAGTAAGAAATAATTAATATTTCGTCGCAGAATTTGAAGACGGTTGGTGCCAAATTAGATCAATATTATCTATCTATATTGGTACCATCGCAGGAACCTAATTAATTGTCTAGCTAGATTAGTAAAATTGGGAGCTAAGTAGTTTCAAATTTGGCAACAACCGTCTTCAAAGTCTACGACGAAATATTGATTAGTTCTTACTTTTCAGTGCACAAGTAAGTGATTTTGCAGCCCTGAGAGACAAATAATATCGCAAAATAAAAAAAATAATGGAAAAAAATAACACCGCGGTGGATGGGATTTGAACCAAGTGCATTGTGCATCCTGCATGCATGCACACCACACCTAGACCACCGTCGATATGAAAATTGACAACTTTGCGTCAATAGCAACCGTTCCTAAGGCTTTTCTCTGATATATAGTTTTCAGCCGTAAACAGAGGCAAATTAGTGAATTCTTGAAAAACTACTGAACTGATTTTCATGATATGCCTGTGAGACAATGTCAAGAAACTATTATATCTTTAAAAAATAAGTCGTCAAAATCGGTATATAATTTCATCGAGATATTAAGAAAAATTAACGTATAATGTCCGTTTTTTCAAAATTCCTGAAAACTTGTAAACCATATTTTATGAGAATAAATGATTCGAAATCGGTTAATCGGTTTTTTTCGTTTCTCATTCTCCATTTTATTTTTTTTTTCTACATTTTATTTGGACTTTGGCACAATTATTATTTTTATAATTGTCATCTGTCTGTATGTTTGTTCAGTTTGACAGAAAGTCTTACCAAAACGGCAGAATTAATGTTGATGAAACAATTAGTAACAATTTTTCTTCTGTGGATGAACAGATATACTGACGGTACCACAAAACTATAATCACTTCACTATCACTACATCAATACATATTATAAAAACAAGTCTCCCGCCGCGTCTGTCTGTCTGTCTGTGACTTTTTCACGTAAAAACTACTAAACGGATTTTGTTGCGGTTTTCACTATTAGATAAGTTGATTCACGAGGAAGGTTTACGAGTATTAGACATGGACTTATCATGTTTAGGAGCTGAGCATTAACAGTATAAGTGAATCAAGTCGGGGGAAAAGTTAGCCCCGGCGAGTTTTCATGACATATGCTGTCATATTCGTCTGAGATTGTGTAGAATAAATCCACAAAAAAGTCCGCGGCAGCATATAGGTATCTATCTCTAATTTGTTTTTAGCGCATATTGTACCCGTGTGAAGCCGGGGGCGGGGTTGCTAGTATGATTTAATTCTGAAAAACGAAGTCTAAATGAGAAAATATTATAATAAATAAGTGACACCCTCATGCGCGAGGGGTAAGCAATGTTTCCGCTCTCAACGGTTAGAAAACTGTGAAATAATTTAAAAGGCTACTCGTTAAACTGCAGCTAGATTTGGTGTAACCGCTTCGTCGCTTTATCACCTGAAGCAGTTTATTACCGCATCGAGAGACTTCACTCCACAATCCCCATAAACTCTCAGTTTATAAAGCAGCGCACTTTTGCTGACATGGAAAATAGTTTACAGGCTGTCTGAGATGCGTTCGGAGCGTTTGTTTATCGTAGCTTTATTGCTCGATAACACCGCGTCTCTTCTAATCTCAAAAATAAAACTTTATTCACCATTTTAGGGCACTTTTACGGTATACACTTTGTAGACAGAATTAAACCCTAAATTCTTGATGAGCTGTTTGTGCAAGCTGCGCTGTTAAAAACTTTTTAATTTGTTCTTTGTTGACTGCAGTTTTAAATGCCAGACAAGATTTATTAGTGGTTAAATTTAAATATGTTTTTAATAATTTTAAATTAAAAACGTAAAAAGATATCGAATGTTTTGTTTTGAATTTAATTCCACATGAGTTGAGACAAGTTTTGCTGCGATAATGCTATATAACCCCGGTTTTCTAAGTCACTTGATCTGAACGACAATTGCAAATAGGTACTCAGACGTAGCCACATCGAATCTGAATCGAACGGTAGAAAATAAAGGGTAGATATAAGCAATATCAGTTCGTTTATGCTCCCTGTTTCCCGATACCCTCTTATTGTACAATAAAAATGTTACGAGGTAACTCTATTCAATGCACCTCATCTGTTATTGAAAACGGCGTTTCGGTTAAGACAGTATTTCTTGGGAAATGGGGACCAATACATGGTAATACTTAGTTCCTTTAGGTAGATATTTTAATCAAATCACTGTTTGTGTAAATCAGGGGTTGACACTGGATTTTCTCAAATTTACAAAATTTAGGGTGTATTAGTGGGCCAGACTAAAAATAACTAAACGCTTGAAGATCCAGAGACTTGATCTCTCTTGTTCTTGATAGATGATTGATGTCGGGTTGTTAAATTATATGGTCACCTCTAAAGCGCACGCAATTTTAAACACGTGAAATATTAAGATCCGGATTTTCGCGGGCCGCAAGGGCCGCTTCATTATGTTCCAAAGGTCGCATAGTGAAGATATTTTAATTGTAGCAATATCTTATACATAATAATGTTTTCATGAAAACTGAATTCAGAATGTAGAACTCAAGTGAATACATAAAATAACCAGAATTAAATAACCTGTCTATCTGTCGAATGAAAGGTGATTTCAAATTATGTATACGGGCAGACAACCCAAACCCTCTGAAACCAATATCTGGTAGAAGATGAGTTATTTTTTGATAATTTTACCGTCGGACGAACTGAAAGTCGCTGTTTCAACGTCTCGACGGAATTCGTCCGGAGAATTCCCAAATAAATAATAAATACGTCAACCAGCGTAGTGTGCCTCTAACGTGCTGAAAAATTGCATAGAGTAATGCAAGGTAGGTTAAATAGAGACTGCCAAACTGGATTGTGATTAATATGGAAACAATCATAAAAAAATGCGATTTACGATATACAAATTATTTTCTTTTATATACATCATACCTTTCATATATGTTTGCCGATTGTGTATTCTTTTAATATTTCCATCGATAAATTCATATATATGTTTTATATGTTCAATAAAAGTCAGGATCGTAGCAAATTGTCTCTGCCACCCCTCTTGGGTAAAAGGCGTTATGATAGATAGATAGAAATTGTTTTTTTTTATAACCAAACCATATGTCTATTATTTTTTTCAATTAATGTTATAAATAGAAAAAATAAGCACACGGACACTGATGCTGTTTCGGCACATTTTTGATTAAATAAAATAAACCTAAAATGAAAATAATTATTCGTGAGCTATTAAAACTGTGTTGCTATACAAACCAACACAGCTTAAATTTTTTTTATAAAAAATTGAAATATTACACTATATTATAGTATATTTTTACTCAAGGGACTGGCATCCCTCGAAGTACCTAACTTTCGATAAAAATAACGGGGTACATCCCTACCTCGAGGTGATCTACGGGGACGAGCCTTTTCTTTCAAAAACTTTCACATTTCAAGACTTTATTTAGTTTTCACTAGCATCCTCGGGGAAAGCGTTTATAAATTATTGGATTTCCGTTTAAAACGTGGACGAATTGAAATGTCAATTGGTTATTTTATATAAACTTTCCGAGAAATTGTGTTTTATTTTTAAGATTATTTTGAATGACTTCATAATATTTTATTAGTATAGATAAATATTTCATATTTCGTATCTAATAGTCGTATAATCAAAGCTTGTTCAGAAATTCTATTCAGTAGGTTATATGCAGATAGTGAATTGGCGTGAACAGTTGAGCTTGGTAAAGCCTCATTCATGTACAGGATGGCACTAAGCCCCATCCGAGCCACAACTAATAGTCATTGTATGCTTTGTATGGCGCCTCTTATTCACACTTGTGTAGGAATGCTGTCAGTTCTGCATTCAGGATGCATAGAGCAATAATTTGACGAAGTATTTTCTTTAACTGTATTGCTATGTTTAAGGGGATAATTTGTATTCAAACCCTTGTATAATCAAATGCAAAAAAGAAGTAGATAAATTATTACTAAAAGAGTGGGCTTGAGAATTTGAGATCGTTAACAGATTCAACAAGGTCAGACTAAAGGTGGGTTATATCGATTGGTTTGTACTATACGATTACAAAACTATGTCAAATTTAAACTATGTAGCCTCAACCTGTATCAGTCTATACTAACATTATAAATGATAAAGTGTTCGTTTGTTTGTCTTTTGTTCACGGTACAATCTGAAAAGTAAGTAGGTTTTTCTAAACCTATTATTTCCTTTCCTAGACAAAGTTCGTTCAAGTGTAATTGAAAACAAATCCAGTTTGCTCCTACATTCAATTACAGAGAACAGTAATCTACGTACACACTACTTAGCTACGTAACAACTTACATGATAGTTAACATGTTCGGGAATCGTGTGTGACAACACTAAGCCTACCTCGGGCTGCAACTAATGACTGACGCGTGTATTTTGTAGCTTTGTAGGATTCAACTTGTAATTGTAGATACTACATCTAAATATAGAGTGTGTTACATACACAGAACAAAATTTTGTTGGAAAATCGAATGCGTTTTTACATCTAAAAAAATATTTTTGACTCATCTTGGATTGGGTAGGTACTCTAGCGCCTCTGGAGGAAGGTTATATATGTTATATAAAATATACCGTCACGATACGATCCAAAAGAGCGGAGCAATAACCATTAACACGGATGCAACCGAAAGGCACAGCTAGTTATTTGTAAATTAAAAATAAATTGTACTATCATTATAACCGAAAAACTGTGCCAAATTAGGATCAATATGTGTTTAATTTTATATAAGTATCTAATTCTCTAGATTAGTAAGAAGAAAGTTGTTTCTAATTTGGTAATTAGTACCAACCGACTTCTACCTTTAATTATTTTTTGCTTACAAAAATCAAAATAAATTTATTATGAACAGCGCATTTGAATAGAAGAATATGCTATTTAGTTCAGTCATGCCGTAAATTCGTCTCTACAATTTGCGCCGTATTCAATGAAAGCTCATCACACGAACATGTGCAGTTTATGAAGGTCTCTGCGTTTTATATGGCGATAAGCTTGTTATGAGGCTAGTTGTGGTCTCTATTGTATGTGGGTGACCGTGATCACAACATGCTGTGTTAACTGTTACAATTTTGGGAGTGTAGGTTTTATTTTTGGCATAAAAATAGTTTGTTTAAAAGCATCTTGGGAACCATGCCCCAAAAGAACGTTTAGAAGGGATATTTTACATGCCATATTTTTTTATTAGTTTTTAAGTTTTATATTTATTATAGTGAAATTTTAGTTTTATATAAATAACTGAGTATTTCAATATTATTTTCCGGGTTTATTCTCAAGATTTGTCTTTAGATGTTTTGAATGGGATAATGCTCTCTTAATTACACATAGTCCAATCTACGGGTTTCATGTAGATACATTGACCAACAAAATTATATCCTAATTTAATATATATATATACATATATGTGGAGTTAAATTAGTTTTTTTTATATTTAGGTTTAATATTAGGCTGTATTATGTTCGCTTCGTATCAGTTTTAAAATAGAAGAAGACGTTTTGATTTGGTAGAGAAAGATGTCAAGAGGAAGATGCAAAAAGACTTGGAGAATTAATGTTTTATTTTAATGTGCAATTCAATGTTGTATATATATATCAAATATTAAAGTATGTACCTAAAGTGTTATTATTATTGCTCCGTAGTCCCACATATAATATATATATATAGAAAAATATTACAAGCTCCTCGATCTAAAAACTGCTTTAATTGGTTCAAAACTTTAAATTATATCAAGTTTATATTGAAATAATTCCCTTGGACTTAAGGTCGAACAAAGTGATATATACAAGCATCAACAAACATAATTTTATATATGAAGCCGTAGAGATACGCGTAGTAAATGACATAAAATATGATTATATCCGTAACTTCCTTTCCTGGGATAAAAGGTTTGTTAATATATAAATACTTATTATTTTAAAAATTATTATAATTCATTTTTCACTTTATTTGTTTTGATCGTAATATTTCACAGATAGATACTCCCTATTTTGAAATTCACATTCAATTACGAGTAATAAAATGAACATAAATTTTCGAAAGTTTAAAATACATCCACGGGCACATTGCACTTATTAAGTACTGATGACAAGAGGGAGTTCATATTCCATTAAAGGCGAGTAGCTCATCTTTCGTACTTCATAGGGAGCGAATTAAAGATTGTCAACAACTTTATTATTCGCTCCACTGGTCTCGCAGGCCACCTCCCTAGAGAGGGAATTTTCACACCTACAGCTTGTTAATTTTTCTCCACAAATATTGCTATAAGGGTAACAGATATTTCTTTTGCATTTTTTTAATTATCAAATTATTAGGTACTGATCTCATGCAGTGTTATATAAAGTTTTAATAAGTACACAATCACGGCCTTTATACCTTACGGTATCGCCAGAGCTAGAGATTAAAAGTACATATCAATGTACATGTAGGCTTCTTTACTTGACCTCCGAAGCAAAATTTTAATACACTTTATCACACATAATCCTTTATTAAAATAAGCTACGAATGTAAACTAGAGCTAATTTAATATTCAATTAATATTAATTAGTAATTTTAGTAAATATAACTTAACATTACTTCATAATCTTACATAATCTTAGAAGGTAATTATTACTCCAAATCAACTAGTAGAAGTCAAGATGTAGAGAATCGAGGCGCTAATAGGGTATTATGAACTTGCCCAAGACCTCGACAGATCCCATGGGATGGGATAAGGGGGGCAAAGGAATATAGGGAAGGAGGATCATGCCAAGGTACGGATCTCGATGTAAGGAGGGCGAGCAAGATTACAAATGGCAAGATAAGCCTCGAATTAGATACAGCAAATTTTGTATGAAGTTGTAAAGATATTAAACATTTTTGCTTTGAGAATAAAATATTAGGTTTGTTTTACAAAAACCTCTTAGGAACGCTTGTACGGCTTACTTAAATATAGGTTAGGTTATTGTATCAGGTAATATATTAATTTTGTTCCAATAAAATATTTTATATACCAGAGACCTAACCCGGCTTTACCCATTGCCGTTTCTGACAGGACAGTAGGGTACCCAGGGGACGAAAAGTATTCTGAAAGTCCGGACTGACATGGCCTTTAAAGCGCCGAAGTTCAAAAAATTTAGAAAAAAAGAACACAGGGTATTCTCCGATTATTTTATTTAAATACGTAAAAGGTATAAAAAATAAGGATGTGACTAAAATACTTACGCACTTTTTGTGATTGTCGAGTTCTGAGGTTACATATAAAAGGTGTTTATTATTATATACAGAAAATACATTTAGAAGCTTAAAACATAAATTAACAACAAAAATAACATACCCTCTAACCTCCATAACAATGATGACAAAACCTGTACAATCGGCTTAATTAAAACATTGTGACTACCTTTGAATGCTTACTAAATGAGATCATGAATAACGAACCAATGTATAAAACGTGTATGTTGATGTATACATGTATACATTTGTTTCAGTTAATTAAGGAGATTTATTAAGCTTCTGAAAAAATAATTGAAACTGGAATCTCGTTATTGGACTCAAATTATTTCAGTTTAATTAAAAAAGTTCAGGCTTGTTGGGTCAGGAGAACAAATTAAATTATGTGACAAATAATGTATTTTTTAGTTTCATTTCATTATATTAACCACCTAATAACGTAGATACATATCGTAACTACATATTATAAAATAAAGTCCCTCGACGCGTCTCTCTGTGTTCTTTTAACGCCAACACGGATTTTGTTACGGTTCTCAGAGAAAGGTTTACGAGTTTTAAACATGGACCTATCATGTTTAGGAGTTGATCGTGGCGTACGCTGTCTAAAAATTAGGAAATAATTGTGTAGAATAAAATAATCTACAAAAAGTTTATGGAAGCATATATATTTAATAGATAACATAAGATAATAAATTATATACAGTATACAATAAATATATTTATTAATTCAGTTAAAACTTACCAAAAATCTAGATTACAATATTAAGAACCTACACACTCTACACAGTCAATGATCATAAATGTACTTACTCATGGGTAAAAGTTAGAACTCTCAACTCCTAGTAAATTATGAAATTAAATTAAACACATATTCAAAACATTCTCTTAAGATAATTCCATTGTTTAGAGAAAAATCCATTAAAACACAGAGGGAAGAAGATTTCAGTTGTTGAATCAAAGAGGAGCGGAACACGCCGCCGGCAATACCCGGCTCACGACGTTGTTCTTAAATCTCAATTAAGGTTAAAACCGTGTCTCGGGGCCGCACGTACACTGAATTAAATTAATGGCTTCACATATTGCAACTGTTGCGGGTTGCCCACAATTAATTGCCCATTTTTTGCCCTCTTTCTGTTTGTGCAGAGTAGAGGTTAAATGTTTTATTAGTACTTGCGTATTTGTTTATTTAGAGGCGACCGTTTTCAGGTCTCGTAGAATTGCTTCTTTATTTAGTCATTGTCTCACTTTGTTTCTACCAATTAACTGGCCAGGTTACTTTATTTATTACTTCGTAGAACTCAATTAGATATAAATATATTTAAAATTACATTTGAAAATCGATCCAAGATGAACTTTTATTAATTTCTGATCTTTACTACTAAAATACAATAAATAAAATAAAAAAAGGTGTGTCGGTGGCCGAGTGGTTAAGACGTCTGGTATTAACTAGGCAGACCACGGCTTCCATCCATTATGTACCAATGGTTTTTTTTTTAATAAAATGTATATACATAATCCTTGTCGGATTCCACACTTAGAGCTTTTCCATCTAAATATACCTCAACAGAACTGCCCACTTGTTAGGTATATCCTCACAAATACCATCGGCTAAACGAGGGAGACGAAGAAAAAAAAACTGTTAAAGCCACGTCTTATAATGCGGTATGAAAGAGAAGATTAAAATGCCAAATTTAATTTAGACAACAAATTACTTATTAGTTTACATTGCTTTATAATTATACCCCAATAAGTATAAGTATGGGGTATATATATGTCATTGAACGTTGTAGCCACAGTAGTTGAGGTTACATAATAGGCCTTCAACAGCCAACACTATACCAAGTTACAAGTCAACTTTAAGTTAAACTATTTGCGTGAAGCTCGTGAACAAGTTTAGCATTCCTCGGGCGTGTTTCTCACATACAAGATAATCTGTTACTACGTCACTAAATCCGTGAACGTAGGTAGCTATGGCAACGAAAAGCCCTCCAAAAACCCCGCTCCCGGTTCAAGGAATCAAAGCGTAAGTCAAAATAATGATGCGGAGAATTCTAAAATATTGTTTGCAAGGATGTGGAGATGCGATACTGTCACGTCAGCGTGCGATGATTTAAAGCCTCTATGAAACTACGCTTGGAAGATAAAGAATCGATTCATTCGTTTTAGTTGTATGATTTATTTTACAAATTGTAATGAACATTATTAAAAACTAGCTTTTAACCTCGGCTTCTCCCATATTAACTTTCATAGAAAAGTGTATACAACTTCCCATAGAATCATTAATCCCGAATTTTCCAATTTTCTGGACAACTTTTCCAATTTATTCAAACTAATACGAACATTTTAAAAAAATAGCCAAATCGGTCAAGCCGTTCTCAAGTAATGCACTTACCAATACGAACAGCATTTAATTTTACTATCTTTCCGCCCCGTCATCGCCCATGGGGCCCACATTAACTTTCATTCCCTATTATGGCCTTGAGTTTATACAAAATTCCGTAAAAAAAGAACTTTTCAATTTTCCGGGCAACTTTTAAAATTATTATTTCCCTAAAAACCTTGTTCAGACTATTACGAACATTAAAAAAAGAAATATTAGCCGTTATTCCAGCCGTTCTCAAGCTGTGCTTACGAACGAAATAATCGAAATGAAATAGATATAAGATGTAGTATGTAAAACCATGTAATGTTTTACGTAGTAAGCTTTTCCATCTAAATATACCTCAAAAGAACTGGCTGTCTGAATCCAAATTAAATAGATATCGTAGATAGGGTAAGTATATCAAAATGCTAAAATGATTTAGACATACAAAAGTTATTTACAGAGCGGATGTGAATGAAACGGTTGGTCGAATCCGATCTGAAAGAATTTGTGAAATTATTAGTCAAAGAAAATTTGGTAAAACGTTCGCGCATCTTCTAAAAACTAACAGAAATTTACGTCTAGGTTCATAAAGTGCAGCAACAGGCTTGCCGCTTGTTCTGTTGAATATGGACAACGGGCAAAAAGTGTATATTGTTACTAGTGAAGGTGTAAGTAAGTAAATTTAGATAAAGACAAAATCGACATTCATGTTGTAATGATACTAAAATATAATATAGTAGCTTTTCGCCCCCGGCTTCGCCCGTGGATATTTTCGATCAAAATAAAATATACTCGTAGTCTATGTCACTCAGGGATATCGTAGCTTCCTATCAGTGAAAGAATTTTCAAAATCGGTTCAGTAGATACAGAGATTAACCCCTACAACCTCACAAACTTTACCTCTTTATAATATTAGTATAGACTAGCTATCGCCCCCGGCTTCGCCCGTGGATATTTTAGAATAAAATAAAATATAACCTATAGCACTCAAGGACAATGTAGCTAGGCTTTCTATTAGTGAAATAATTTTCAGAATTGGATCAGATGTTTCAGAGATTATACCCCCTACGTCCAAACTTACAAACCCATTTATAATATTAGTAAAGATTACTCACTGGGATGCAGGCGTAAGTATGTGTATAGAGCAATATATATTTTTGATATATTTGGAAAACCAATTAAAAGTCTATTAGAGCTAGGTATTGATATAGTAAACACATAAACTGTAGGTACAAGCCACCTAAGTAATATTAGCGAGTGTCGGCTTGCATACCAACGTGGTCATCTGCATTCCACCCCATGCGACATATTACGGAAATTAAATGTCTCATTAGATTAATTTGTGGTCACTGTGTATTATCAACAGTGTAGTACTGTGATGTCGTAGGTAATAGGTATATGTATTGATTAAGATCTGTTCGGTAATTAAATTAATTATTTATTCGTCTTTGTATTTTGGCTTTTCGCACCGTTGTTTTTTTTTTAAATAGATCTGTCGTCCATTCATTGTATGTATTTAAAACCCTGTTTTTTAACTCTAACATAAGAAATATATTACAAAAACATTCTACCGTGGCTTTTTTTTACCTTTTTTTATTTAGACAATGAAAACTTATCTAACAGTGTCTTTTTATTTTCTTCACGCTCAAAGTGCTGTCACTTCTTAAAATGTAGGGAAACCAATAAAATATACCAGCAAATAATTTAAAAAATATAAAGCTATATACAATACCTAAGACATGCGTAAATAAAATAATTGAGGAGCAAGCGAAGTGGTGAATCATCATATCTGCACTACTCCTGTGGGAAACATACGTTAAGGTTTGTATAAATGTAAACATGTCAGGATTATGGAAAAGTGTTTGCGTTGAAATAATGAAGGATGAAAGATTGACTAAAAAGGTTTATATGGCAGAAGTGAAAGGAAATGCTGTCTGAGGACGACCTAGGTGTACTTTTATTGAATATATAAAAAATATTGATCGAAGGCAATATTAAAAGTACACTGCGAGCATGTATGAAAGGTATGATGAATATAAAAGAAGCGAAAGGGGTATGTCATGAGGTTGCACGTTTGCATTCGATTGTCTCGGCCTACCCCTTTTGGGATAAATGGCGTGATGATAGATAGATAGATAGATAGATATTTACATAAGTACTTTGCCTTACACCCAGAGGGATGATGGTTCTTGAAATAAAATTAACACTACACGATATACAATATACAGAATAATTTGTAAATATTAGACATTTTGTAGGTGGTAATCAATATATGGCAAGTGTCAATATCGTGAACTCACACGTTTATTTATTTAGGCGCCACGATGATGGCCCAGCGCGACCCTTAACCGGGAAATTACATAATTTGACCGAAATAAGAAATTCATTCAGTTTGACATATATAAACTTTGATTAATGTTACATAATCACACCCAGACCTCATCGGGGTAGACAGAAGATAACCTTATTAACGGTTGCACAAAATAATACAATGTTTTGTAACAGATTTGTTAGTGGAAGAAAAAACATTATACGACTGTATACAACTATTATTATACAATATCGATTAAAATAAAAATTAAATGCGGTCGTTGGTAAGCGCACCACTTGAGAACTGCTGAACTGATTTGGCATTTTTTTAAATGTTCGTAATAGTCTGAATAAGGTTTTTAGGGAAAGAAAAATTGAAAAAGTTGACGGGAAAATTGGAGTTGGGAATTTATTTAAAATTATTTAATAATGAATTTGAATATGTGGTTCATAAATACACAAAACAGCAATTTTTGTTATGAAACTAAACAAAAGATGAAAAAACTAGTTTTACGTGAAAACATTTCAATAGCTTCAAATATGAGAATAGTGGGGACTACGGAATGTTTATTAAGAAACCTCGCAACAAGGGAAATTATGTAAGTAAATAATATCGATTTTCGGTTGAAATTTAATAATCGCGTGCCATCTGCTCATAGAACTCGCACAAAATAGTCACCTTGGTGGTTTGTCCTGGATGTATTCGAGTAATTGTGGTTGTAACATGGCGTCACTACATACACATAAACGAAGACGGTGACTTTAAACAAAACTAACTTTTTATATTAATAAAATAACATGGCTATTCTTTTCTTTGAGTAACGAAGAACAAAAAGAAAGTGAAGTGTTTGTTTTTCTGTCTTTTACGTCGAAGCGGATCAAGAAGTATTTTCAAAGAGATAGTTGGAGTTGCTATCTCTCTGGGAAGCAGCCGTGACTTTTATGTATGATAAATTCTATGTGGAGATCTGTCATTTCGCGGATCATTTATATTAGTGACATATCAATTGATGTAGGTAGATAGATTATTGTATTGTGGTGGTGAAGTTCATGAATAATTAAGAAATGCAATTTCCGGTGTACTACTAAGGTATATCTACTCATTATGTCATTAGAGAAGAATGCGGAGTAAAAAATGATGTTGTGGCTAAAATGAGGAAAAGTAGTTTACGCTGGATTGGACACGTTGCAAGAATGAAGAATGAAAGATTGACTATAAAGGTTTATATGGCTGAATTGAAAGAAAATGCTGGCAAAGGACGACCTAGGTGTACTTTTATTGAACATATAAAAAATGTATTGATCAATAGCAATATTAAAAGTATAGGTACACAATCGCCGAGCATGTATAACCTTTTATATGTATTACCTTTATGATGAATATAAAAATAGCGAAAGAGGTATGTCAGGACCGTAGCAAATGGCATTCGATTGTCTCTGCCTACCCCTCTTAGGATAAAAGACGTGATGATAGATAAATAGATTGTAGACTTGAAGTAGGTACCACGATACAGTGCTACTAGGCAACATGTCTCTATATAGCCTAGTTTACAACACGAAGAGTAGAGTTTATGAAAACTTTGAACACATAAAAACAGGCAATACACGCCAGAGTGGCATTCTACACGTCAGACATTGTTGTTCCCGCAATAAATAAGACGTAAAATTTTATTTTAGAGCGTTAAACGAAAGAAGCTAACGAAATTACATTCAATTACGGGTGTGCGCCTGCGGCATTCCTCCGCCGCAATAAAGCCACCGACCAACGTTCCTGGCGTAAATTTTTCGGACATAAAACTCTGTAAAAGTGAACTTAGTAAGATGTAGAACGACAATAAACGTTTATAGAAGTGTACGTAGCCCGTGCCGCGATACCGTCTGTGATTGTCCTCCCCTTCTCAATTAAGTTATTTCGTAAAAGAAAAAGTAAAATTTCGTCGCAAACCAAACGAGAATGAGTCAAATTAAGTGAACGAAATAAGGTTCTGTCAAATTAGGTCACGCGACCAAAATGCGACTTTTGAGGGCTCTTGCAGCTCATTAATTAATATGGGACTTAATGTAATCTAATATTCAAATACAGATGTTTGAGGATAAAAACGTATTTAATTTTACATTTTATGAGATGATTTTATAAGTATCTTAACTTAAATTACAAATTAGCTTATTTTAGATATAAACGTCCCTATGTTGTTTTAATGAGACGCTATTTGAAGCCCCTCCCCAGTCCCTACACTTTCTTTTAACTCTTAGTAACCTTAAAACGAGTTTTGAATCCATTCTAACAAACAACCAGACAGTCAGACAAAAAATATTTAAGAGTAAATAGCATAATAATTATCTCACAAAAATTTAGGTACCTCTCTCAAAGGATTTTGGGAACCATGTGAGGGGTTCTGGAAGAGGTATTCTTTTTATAATTTGAATATATAGTTTTTAATTATATTATTTATTTATTATTGTATATTTTACTTAAGTTGTACAATGTACATGTGTAAAATAAATTGGTATATAATAAAAATAAATGTAATAATTATCTCACATAAAGACAGATATTTAATTTTTTTTATATAGATTACGGAACCTCTGTTTATATGTATGTCGTTACAGCATCACAAGTCAGAATTGAAGATTACTTCCCCTCATGCCTCTTCTAATTACACAAGATGTACCGAGTCTTTGATGATCATAACGTGCATTGGTTAGGTTAGGGACGTGGTCATAATTATGTACATGTTAAGAAATTTCGTTAGTGAGCCTGTTTGAAGTGTTGCAGTATACTATTATATAAGTACTTATGATTATTTTCATGGAAAAGATAAAATATCTTTGATCTTGATAATTAAAAAATTACGTTAGGCGTCGATAGCCTAATTGGTAAAGCGCTGTCTTGAAACCGGGAGGTCCCGAGTTCAATTCCCACTGGTTAAAAATAACGCTAAGCATTCATTTTATTTAAGAATATGATATTGGAGGGCACGTAAAGCTGGCGACCGCACTTCTTCTTCTAAAAATAAGAGCACATCTAGGTCCATTAAGTGCAGCAACAGGCTTGGCACGTGTTCTGTTCAATATGGACAAAAAGTGGACACTGTTACTAGTGAAAGTTAGGCAGTGAAAGTGTGTTACGTTATTGACGAATAGGGAATTTCTAATAAATAATGGTGTGTGTACTATTGTTTAAAACTTTAACGTATTAAGAAAATTTCATCCTAAATAAATAAGAAATATACATCGTTTCCACCCTCAACAAAATTACTGACTAACATAACCAATTTTCTTACCTTTGACAAAATCAGGGTTGCTCTCTCCTGCCTATTACCCAACATTACCCAAAGGACGCACGCGTGCCGCATACATCCCAGTCTAAACATCTGTTGCAAGTCTTTAACACCTTTTGAATCATATTATTAGACCATAAAGCATATTTTCCTCTAACCATACTGAGTATTAAGAAACCGGCGGGAAAAGGCAAAGTCTTATGATATTTTTGAGAAAGAACTTTATAGATATATACATAAGGGTTGTAATGACTTGTAGATGAGAAGTCACGTGTGGCGGATGTTGTTTCCCGTAAAATCGAGTGAGACGAGAGAACAAATTAGAAAATCTTTTACAGAATAATTTAAGTAGTACCCCCTCGCGGTTAACTTTGCGATGTTCATATTGAGACCGCACGATGAACTGAGTGGAGACGGCAATTTAAACTTGTATTTGTTTGAGAGTAAATTGATGTAAACTGAGCTTAGAAGTTTAATCTTTGAGATTGTACAACAGGAAAATATAAATAAAATAAAATTATATTTTTATAATATCGCATAAATGATTACTTTATATCAAACACTTTGAAAACATAGAAAGAAATACCATAAAAATCCACAATTTTTCTTTAAATATTTTTAGAAATGTAAACTTCATTAAAAAATATATAATGATCAAAATTATCAGAGTGATCCAATTATGAAATCGAACCAAAAAAGTAATGTCGTAGCGTGGTCGTAGCGTTTCGTAGCGCTCGTAGCATTAGAATATGTTTCGTAGATGAAACCGCGCCGCCGGCAATGCCGTGCCCCCTTCTAACTTGTCGAGATTCTTTGTCTTACGAAACACCCTTTAATATATTTAATTAACCACTACGTGAACTCTTGAATATAGGTGAACGTACAAAATTGTGTTAGGGTTGAAATTGTAATTATATTGTAGCTTCTAGAATTTAAGTTCCATATAAATTATACAGAAATCTGATTTAATGAGCACTTACAACTTGTTTAAAAAGAAATAAATTTCTTATTCCCGGAAATTTTGTTACAATATTACTCAGCAGTCAATAATAGAAACGAAAAAATACATCGACTATATAAACATTACAGTACCGAGAAAAGTTTCCAAGTGAACTTTCTCTAGACGCCGGAGATGGTAACGTAATATTTTTCTTGTCCGCGACGTCAAGCGTAAAAATGTATTCCATAAATCACGGCAGCTAACTTACAAATTTCCAACAACATGTACGGGGTCCTAACAAAAATACTTACTTAACAATTTGTTCGGAACTTGCTACGATTAAGAAATGAGCACTCGGCTCTGTCAACACTCTGCGAAGCGTTTTAAATTAATAAAGTTCTGTAATTCTGTATTGCAATCCGAACGTTCGAGTCGAAATGTTCGTCGCTCGGCCGAGTCCGTGCGTGGCTCGCGATCCTACTAAAATATTGACACAAATCCCTAAACTTATAAAATCGTGCTTCCGTCCCCGATGGAAGTAATATGGGATTTCCAACGTCATTTTGATGTAGAGCCTGGAGCAGGGGTGTGCGCGGAGGTGAGGGGTGTTTGTACAGGGGACACCTGGATACTTTTTGTGGGCTATACGATTTGTTTGCTAATCGATATATGGCTCCAACTCAGGCTAGTTTTGGATGTCTCTTACATGTTTAAAAAAAATGCTACTAGACTTTTCTTAGTTCTACCTGTGGTTCTACGAGATCAATTTGCTAATTAACTTACTGTTGATCTTTAAGTAGGAGGTACAGAGTTTGATTCCATTAACTTGAATTACCACAACTAATGAGAACCAACTAAGAGTAAACTAAAAATATCAACACCTTCTAATATATTAAAATCAATATTTGTTTGTTCGTATTCCATAAATATCAAAAAATACTGGACTGACTTTGTTACTGTTGGTTATAAGCTATAATATCATCACGCTACGTCCTTTGGGAGCGGAACAGTAACTATTGACATGTTCCTTATTCGAGTCGAAATGAGTATGTGATATTGAAGTTGCACGGGCGAAGTTTATAATATTTTATTATAAATGGATATTCATAATCTAAAATTTGCAATTTGTTCAGAGAGATTCTGTATGAAACGATAATATACCTGCATTTTGTCCCCCATTACTCGGTCACATTGCCCGGGTCGCATCGTCTCACCACTCAACGAAATAAGCACGTAGAGTCAGTAATTTTCTATTATATTACGATTAGTTTGTGTGCTATTTGAAAATGCCACAAGTTTCTTTCAATGTTTAGTACAATTTTAATTTTAAATACTTAGGTTATATGTAAAATATTATTTCACAGAATTTTTTTTACCAGGTAGTTGAAACCTCAATATTAGTCTTAATTTTTAATAATATAATTTAACAATAATAATATAACTTAATAATTTAAAAATCCCAAAACTACAAATTAAAAATTTCTTTCAGAGAGTCCGAATCCGCTGCCATAGTGCCTAGAACACATAGCGCGTTACCCTTTTGACTTTCTAGCGCTATGCGTTGTATGAAAAAGGCTTTGGAGCGTGGATCGCCGGTCTCCGTTAGAAGTATTTTCCCGATTTTATTAGCAAAAACTCTAGCGTCCGGTGACCACGCACCCAGAGTCTCCACCGCAAACGCCAGGAATTCAAAATGGTCCGCTGAGAGGCATGATTATTTGCTCTTATTTGTGTTCTCGGCATGTAGGGCTGCGGCTCCGGCATTTCTGGAAGTTGCGGATATGTGGCAGGCGGCGAAGGTGTCAGCGCATGTTGCATCCCAAACCAACGGTCGACCCCGCTCCCACGGCACCAAAGTCTTAATTAATCAGAAAAATTAAGTAATTAACAAATAATATTTAAATTTTCAGGTATATCTCTACGAATTCAAAAGGATGTCTCAAAGGTAAGTGCAGTGCAGGTTTGTATGATAAATTAATATTACGTTTTTAGAAGATAACTAGGAAATTCAAATATTTTCCCAGAATATACGGTACGTATCAGTAAATCGCATACTAAATGACAAAATTATATAACTTATCATATGGGGAATTATTACGGTTCAAAGAGCCAAACATTAGATATGAACATAAAATGTCAATGCTCGCTTTGAGAAGTTTTCAAATATCTGCAGGTACTGTGGCTTTGCTGCAAAACTTTCCTTATATGGACGCATTATGCAAACTGACCGAGACCGCATTATTATTAACTATATTATGACCTCGGATCCTAAAACTTTACTGGGAGGACAAACACAAAGTAATATCGCAAAAGTACTAGACTATAGGCTCAAATTAATGTTCAGCACCTATATTTTAATTTTATTTAGATCAATTAAACTTACAAATGACAAAAAATCTGTTAAGTTATTATGTAATTAAGTACCTATATTTATTTGTATTTTTTTACTGACTAGGGCGGGTTCTCAATTCGAGTGTATTTTTTTTGTGTGTAGAAGCAAATATTCCGCATTTAGGCGATGCCATTTTTGAGGCTAACGAGTAGCCAGTTAAGGTATTTTGAGTTCGAAAAACCGATCTATATATGCGAGAATATAATAGAAAACAAAACTTCGTGTCGAATATTTCTATCAATGAGTTCTTAAGTTTTACTTTATGATAAGACTTAATATGGTCCCGGGTTCAATTCCTATTCGTTGACAAAAAATGCTAAGCTAAGAAGAAAAAAAAAGGATGCTACGAATATGTGCTTTAATAGACTCCTCGTGATTCGGAGGGCACATAAAATTCAATTAGCAAAAAGTGGATACTGTTTCAGGTGTTTCTGGCCACACCTCGAGGTATAAAGGCCGTGAAGATTGTGTTTGTCTGTTTTTGAAGTGCACAATATTAGAGCTTAATAAGAAGCTTCATAAAAGTAACTTTTATTATAAAACAAAAATTAAATGTACAAAAGCTACGAACAAAGCGCATCCGTTAAACAGCAGACTGCTTCAAAAACAAAACAAGAGACTAAACTTGTTGCGTCAAAGAGAAACCAATAAAGATTTGTCGAGAGCACAAGAAGCGTGACATTAAACTTGGGTATAAAGTGAGCGTGCAGTATCGAGTTAGTGAGTTTGTCAGGCGACGGTGCGACGGTGCGGTGGTGCGGTGGTGCGGTGGTGCGGTGGTGCAGGCCAAACAAGGTGGCTTCTTGCACACTTCCGGTCACAAACTACTTAAATCTTGGCAGTTGTGCTCGCCGCAATGTGGCGCTGCGATGCTAGCTTAGATCTCTCCTGCTCCCGCCGGCTATCTATGGATCACTAGGGTCACCATATATTATTTGGGACTTATTGGTGGAATCTGGGTCTCCTACATAATCTCTAAAATGTTTTGATATAATTTTAGAATATATAAGTACATAAGAAATAAAATTACGTTCTATAATTATTCATTTGCTATAATTTTTTTTAAACCTAAATACGATTTCTGTAATTTTCAAAATCACTATTATCAAAATATATAAAATTAAATTGTATAATTATTCATTTGCTATAAATTTTTTTTACCCTAAAATCGATTTCTGAAATTTTTAAAATCACTATTATCAAAATATATAACATTAAATGATCTAATATATAATTTGCTATAATTTTCGTTTTATCTAAAATTGTTTTCTATAATTTTGAAGATATCTAAATAATCAAAAGGTACAACGCAAGGTTGTTTAGCTAGTTTTGAGTTTCTGGCGCTTCGCCGTCCGCTACCGCGGAACGCTCGCTCGGCTTGCGCTCTGTTTTAGCACTATTCGAACCACGCTCGTCGCTTCGCTCCTCGCTAACCTATTTTTATTTGCAAATTAGGGGAATAGGAATCGAAAATTACTGCAACAGGTTAAGATTAACAAAAACTACTGTAAATTTTAATATGTAATAGTACTTATTTAAACTGATTTCAGTATAGAAAATGCTTATGTTTATAATAAATTAAAATTATACCTTCTGAAATTATATATATTTTTTAGATCATTTGAGAGGATACCGTGGAATCTTGAAGGATTAAATCTATACTAATATATAAAGCTGAAGAGTTTATATGTTTGAATGTGCTAATCTCAGGAAGTAACAATAAATAGCCCGATAACATCACGCTACGACACAAGGATGGAAGCAGTAACAATAAATGTCAGCCATTCAAAAATTTCTACGTTTCTAGTAAAATATTATACTATATTCGACAGTACGTACTTCATGATAAAGGGACCAGCAAATTGTTTGCCATTCTACTATACATTCACGCCTGTTTCCCAAAGAGGTAGACAAGCTGATGGAGCGCCACTTCTCTCAATCTTTGAATACTTCTCGTACTTCTTCCACATTCATACATCGTTTCATACATCCATTTATTTATAGTACATCCGATAAAAAAACGGAACCCCTTAATGTCACAGCTTATTTTCTTCGAATCTACTGGATGAAAACGGTTAAAATTTCATACATATACATATATGTAGAGTTTGATGACGGAATTACGGAATAAATAATCGAATATCGATTTTGAGGGTTAATTTTGGGGAAAATATAAAAAGTAATAAAAATTTTTTCAAGTGCATCATGTGACATATCAAATGAAAGGGCTCGTTATAATAAAAACAAATATTTTTTTATAAGTATAAAATGCATAGTTTAAATTATATTAAAGAAAATATACGAATATTGAGCGTTCCCCTCCCCCTTATCTCCGAAACTACTGAGTTTACATTTTTGAAAAAATTGGAAATATCCTGTCGTAAAGTCACGGAAAAAACCCTCTCCAACTATTTAAATATATAATTTATTTTGTTTAGGAATGTATGTCTTGGTCCTCCTTTCATACTCAGTTCTTTCGGTTATTAATTTTATTGTCTTTGTAAAATGAACAAATGACTCTACTACTGTAACACGGAGGAAGGCAGACCGTCCAACTTTGGTTCAACAATTGAACAAGTCTCAATAACTTAAAACTATTGCCACCCTAGTAACGGGGCAAACTTTCAGCAGATTAGGGAGTGCTCGGCGGGCAGAGTGGCTTTTGGTGTTGATTGACATTGGCGCAGCGAGCACGCGATCTTGTGTACTATCTATACACTTTCTTAGAAAACAACTTAGAGATGAGTTGTGCATTAATGAACACTGAACTTTAAATCGGTGTAACTTTAATTAACTTTAGAAACAAAGATGTATAACGATTGATGTATAGGAAGATAAAACTGTACTAATTCGCTTTTTGTTCGCAAATTGGCTTAACAACAGAGCATTGGCTAAAAGTGGAAGATTTTTCTTCTGATTTTGCCTGGGGCTGCAGGTAACACGATTTCCGGGAGTTCGTGATAGAAAATAATATAATAAATATCTGCACAAATTATCACTGTCAATACTGTTCATCTTGTGTCAATTAAAAGCTTTCGAAATTTTGAATGTTTCTAATCATTCACAAAAAAAATGCTATTAAAATCCATTACAATAAAACCAATTAACTTATTCTGTGAACGTATGTACAGCTTACACTAGTTACTTAAAATTTGAATATGGCTTGTGCTCTTTCGGTTTGATGTGAAAGTTATTCTCTCCATTCTGTCGGCACGCGGAGAGTTAACATCCGAACTACAGAAACTACGTCCTGGAAACACGACAATTACATTCAAATTCCGAAAAGGAAGCAGCCACCTGTTGACTGCCGAATAAAACGTTCACGTAAAAGATTTTATTGGCAGGAAAATGTTGGTTACCACTACGATGTTCTGTACGGGGATTTACACTCGTGGAACTTCTGTTTGCGAAAACGTTTCAAACGGTTTAAAAAAGTTTAATACTATTGTGTAGTTTGTGAGCCGTTTATCCTTATTGTTGAAGTGTTTAACTTTTTTAGCATGAATATAATTTTGTATTGTCGGACGTTGTATGACATTTTTTAAAGTAGAGAAATAATTCGTGTATTCTCAAGCAATATCTGGTCGTCAGTATCGAATTATTTATTTAATTTGAAATCAATAAAAAACTATACCTACATCAGTGCAGTATTATATATTAAAATTTAACGTAAATCGATAGAAAATGTCAACGTAAGTCGTCCCGCGCCGGTTCCACACACGTACCAATTAGCTAAAACACACAAACAGTTAACCTCAAATTTCACTAATGAAAATTTCCATACAAGTTCGCGAAGGGCGCACCTTATCGCCTATCTGTGGCTTATTGCTTATTCGTTTGCTGTAATTAAAGTATGGCGTTTCCGTGTCGCGTGAAGCGTGGCCGATTTAATGCACACCTCACTTAATGCCATTACGGCCGCGTCGCCTGCATTAATGATAATTGAACTTTATTTAATGCCGCCATTTTTATTGGCCTCTCACCCACTCGACAATATAAGTTATTGGTTTGCAATAAAATGCTTCAATATTTTTAAACCGGTCCCTTTATAAATGCGTTCGTGCAATAACCGAAATTAAATGAAGCCACAAACAAGTGTAGCGGGAACGGGAGTAATATTTATGACGCTATTCCCGCAGCCTGTATCGATGTCGTTTGCATCTAAAATCTTTGGAAGGCGACCGTGCGGTACCGCTACGGAGAATTGGCTGGGATCTTAATTTATCGAAGTTTTTATGGTTTAATTAACGGAATTCACTTAGTGGAGCGGCGAGCTGCGGCTGCGATGTGTCTCGCGCGGTTAACGCTTACTTTATGGCGGTGGATACCGCCGAGCCGCGACATAATTAGCGTCAGGAGGACGCTATTGAAAGTTTTAATTGAAAACTCTTTGTGCAGTTTTATAGTCCGTGAATAATTTTATTCACTGTTTTGTCCCGTCGTGGTTCAGGCGGCGCTTCATCAAAGTCGATGTCTGTTAAAGAAAATATAGTAGTAATTCCAAGACATGGCAGTCTCTTTGCTAACTAAAACTTTTCCATTTAAAATTTTATATTGGGTTATCTATCTATCATCACGCCTTTTATCCCAAGAGGGGTAGGCAGACACAATCGAATGCCATTTGCAACGGCCCTGACATACCTCTTTCGCTTCTTTTATATTCATCATACTACATTCATGCTCGGCGATTGTATGTACTTTTAATATTATATTGGGTTATAAAACATCTATTGACTGTTTGTAACTAAAATAAAAAAATGTAATCAACCGAAATCGAAGAGCATGCATGAATTATGTATGGGTTTGAATGAGATGAGAGATCAGAGCATTAGCGCCAGGATCGAAGCAGGTTATCTTTGGTCTCTTAAGGCGTGATGTATGTAGTAGTAATGTATTTTGGGGAAAATACTAAATTATCTTTTACTAGTGATTAAAATTAAATTGCTATAAGTTATTTCCCTTGGTTCGTTGTCATCATGAAATCGATTTTCACTACATGTAAATATAAACTAGTACATTTATATTACCGATTTGTATTATCATCTCGTAGACTCGTATATATGAGTAATTTTTACAATTGACATGTTTTCATTTTTAACAAGGTTGGTACCCTAAATTGAAAACCGTTTCGAGGTTTTCGTATATCTAACACCGTACATATTTTTCGGATTTTTTTATTACATATTTCTCGAAATATTTGAAAAAAACCTCGGGGTGTGGTAAATTTGGACGGATACTTAATGTAACTTTGCGCGCTCTAGTTTGTAAAAAATAAAAGCTGTCAGTCTCTCTGTCAGGCAAATTTCCAGTTCAGTGTTGCCAAATATTTATGCAAATGGGAACAAAACAGGAAATTTACGGATCTAATATACGAGCTAGAGGGTTAATTTTTTGTAAAAAATTAAGTAACAAATTACGATATTTGAGATAACATTATATAATAACAACAACCAAAGAGTAACACAGTATATAAAAGAGTATGTACAATTTGTATTATCTGAGATGTACAACAACAAACAAACGTCAAAGTCATTAAGTCACAGACTAATAGAAACAAACTTTTTTAAATTTTGTGTGGGAAAAGGTAAATGCCGTATGCGTCCCAAACTATATTTTAGAATGAATCAATTTTCAAAATTATTTTTGAGCGACTTAATATAAAAATTTTGAAAAAAAAATACGTGTCTCCTGGTTTTGTAAGTACTTTCTAAGGAACATAAAAAAACATAGGGTTAAAATTTTGAAATGTTGTGAATGAAGTTTTTTGTCAGAGTTAGTACCTATCTAAAAGACAAGTAAGTTTATAATGTTTAATTGTAAGAATGTCGTATATTGTTTGTTTCTTCGCGGGTTGCCTTATGGCTCCCGGAACCGTGATATCGGTCTTAGGGAACCCAGTAAAAGTAATTCTCCCACTTTTAGCCGATGGTAATTGCGAGTCTATACCTAACGAGTTATGTTGTGTTCTATTTAGATGGACAAACCTCTAAGTGTGGTTTGTCGGATTATGTACATAAGTTTTTAATTATAAAAAACCCATTGGTAAATGGCCGGGATCGAACCTAGTCTTAACCACTCGGCCATCGACGTTGTTCTTGGAACTTATTAAATAATTAAATGAGGCCGATACGAAACGTGTAAAAAATTATTCAATACACAGCCATCGTTTAAATTCGTCGTTGCAACCATTGAAAAGATTTTCGGGGGCTGGAACAAGGCTGGGACCGACAAGGGTGACAGCTGTCGTCGACTCTGACTAGATTAGGTTGTGCTCATGTAACCGGTATCCGCAATGAATGTAACTTGATTAGTTACCCCTAGACCGTGTCACGGGAAATACCGACAAAATTGAGGTAAACACTTGGTATTTGGTAGAATTGTAATTGAGTCAAAGGACGTAAAGGATTAAAATTACCTTTCTTTTTGTCTTGCTTAATGTTTCAATCAGTGATACGTAGGTATATATTTAATATCTCATACAAGATTGCAGTTCAGTATAGGTACAGGATTTTCAAAGAGTTAGCCCCAAAGACAAAATGCGCAAATAAAAGGACAGACAGCTTTTTCTACATAGGAAATTTCGAATTAAGTATATTATCAAAGTTATTTTATTAATATTACAAACAACTAATAATGGTTATCTTTTTTCAAAGAAATATTTGAGATATTTCAAATATGAAAATGAATAATACTGGCAGCTAGTATTCTTGCCACTATTCCACGTGGACCTTGTTTATTTATTTATATTTTATATTTAAATTTATTTTAGGGTTTTTCATATTGTTATAATATGTAAATAAAAGCAACGTGCAAGAAAAGAAAAACCGAGCCTTACAGTAGTCGCATATGATGTGTAACATCTGACATCTCACCTTGGTAACAAGCAACATTAACATTATATCCTGAAAACATTAACACTTTATACACAACACTGTAGGTTAAGCGCACCGCTGATGCGTTTACCTTCTCTATTTCTCTTTCTCGTCACACACACGCACACACTGTTAACTGATTGGTCGGCGTGCGCTCATTGGTCAAATCAAATAGCGCGCGCTTCCCCGGCGTCCTGTTACACACTTCCGTCCCTTTTCACGAAACTACTCCCACAGATTGCAGGAAAGCGAGAGGAAAGATGTTACACATCAAAAACTTATCATTGCATTTTATTTTCACATAGAAGAATAGGAATTTATAAATACTACAAACAAATTGACAGAGTGTAATACAAACGGATGTATAAAGTTTCATTAGCTACAAATTGCGTTCCAACACGAGCTAAACATTAAAGTCACGTACAATTAATTCACCCTTCTGAAATATCAAAATTCAAAACTGCAAATTTTAGCCTCTTGCCCCAATTATTGCTACATTTATTCTTAGCGTTGTACACAGATCCCTATTTATTAAGGTTCATTATTGGAATTAATTTGTTTGTGTTATGTTACTCGGGCCGAGCTGGTTTAACCGCGCGTAAACGCCTGTTTTCATATTTAAATTAGGGTTGAGGTTTGATTGTGGCCATTCACGGGTATCAGAGATCTCTTGTATTTTGATACGGTCTCGGGTCTCGCAGGTTAAATAGATAACACGCCCGACAACAGTTTGAAGAATTGTTCCGAATTTAATTAAGAGTGGCAATTAGTTACGGTTCATTAATTTAACTGTGTAATAATCGAATTATTAACTTTTGTAATACATAATCGAAATATCGATCGAAATTAGCGGTAAAATTAGATTTTTTGCATGTTTGTTTGTAAAACTTCTAAACCGATTCTAAAAATTCATTCACTAATAGAAAGCTACGATATTCCTGAGTGATATAGGCTATATTTTTTATTGTTCGAATATACGGGCGGAGCCTGGGCGTAAAATCTAGTTAAGGATATTTCGGTATAGATGGCTAGTTTATTTTAAGAACTTACACTACCTATAACCAAAATATATTTTCGATCAGACGAAATTTAGAGACTTTCTGATGTATGACTGTATATATTTTAGACTAGGTTGGACCCGCGTCAATAGTTACTGCTCCGCCTCTTTGGGGATCGTGTTGTTATATAACCTTCCTTAAGAATTGGGCTATCAAATGCAAAAATAACTTTTCAAATCTGGCAAGTAGTTCTAGAGATTTGCGCAATCAAACAAACAGACAAACTCTTGAGCTTTATTATTAGTATAGATTAGGTAAAAATAAGATAAGTGGTACTTTGTCCTATAATATAACACTAATATTAACCATCTTCACTTGTGTTAATTTTAATTTTACAATATTAATTAATTCACAAGTATTCGGACAAACAATACATTTTTCTCAAACATTCAAAGGTAAGGCAACATTGCGACAAAAAAATGGCTGAAATAAATTTACCAAGTGGAAAAGTCTACAGGAGGATAGCTAATTTTAATTACGGTTTCAAAAGATTCCATTGTGGGTGGCGAAGTTTTAAATTGGAGCGAGCCTTCGCTCTCGGCTTACACAGCTAATTACAACCCTAGATCCGGTTACACGGGAATCCGTCCTATTTCCCTCATTTCGACAAATTTACTTCTTAAAACATGTTAATGTTAAGATTTACTTAGAAAAAATAAATTGCATATGAAATTGTTGAGCCGTTAACCGGTTTCTTTCTTGCTACCTTTTTAATAAATGTGATAAATACTGGTAAATAACATAATAATATACAGTTCTCAGAAGGAAATATTGTTATATTTAAATAGTGTACGTAGAAGACTTGAGTGAAATATGAATTGTTGTCAAGGTAACATCTACATATAATGCTATCTGACAATATGGTAGGGAACATGTTGGCTCGATAACTTTTTAATAAAAAGTAAGATTACGGAATTGCCTCGTCGCTTACATTTATAGGATGTGGGAAGAATGTCATATAAGGAGTGACGCGCTTGGATACATTTCACACCTCGCTTCACGCTTTCCCTAAATCTGTTGTCATTTCGAAACGATCCCGTAGAAATAGGGGCAAGAATCCCTCGGATAGTCGCGAGAAATTCAGAGCTATTTCTCACTCGGGTACCCCGCCCGCGCCTCTGTTGGTTCCACATTTTGCCTTTTAAATATTTTATCGTGTAAAAAGTGAAACCTTGTTGGCCAGTTAGTCATCTGTCAAGAACTTTGTTAGATATATTTTGGTCAACTTCTATAACTTTGAAAAGAAACTTTTCTATCAGCAGTCTATAGCAATATAGTTTACTTATAGTTTTCAGGGATGAAATCATCCTGGAGTCTCTGAATTAATGGCATGATAGAGTAACAGTGGTTGTGGCACCGTTAACAGTCGTTAAACAGCTTACAAAGTTGAAAGTAGGTACCTACCGCTAGCTACTTACCCATAACATTTTCTAAATGTATATTTTTTTAAAGTTGCTTTTTGAAAACATTGTAACTTGTAATGTTGGATAGCTATATCGAAATAGAAACTAAGTGTAGTCTCACTTGCGCCATTTGTGTGTTCTCGTCCGAATGAATCGGCAACAATAAAAAGGGAACCTCATTCACAATACCAACACGCATGGCCTGATTTTAATTTGCCGAACATATATCGGATGGAGCGCTCGGTTAAAGATAGGTTAAAACACTCTCCGGAAAATACTTCGTTTTGTGAAACCTTACCCTTTTTAAACGTCGGGTAATATAGGCGTCTATAATCTCTCTTCAACTTATACACATTTGACTGATTTCTATCATTATTAAGTATTATATTTTTCGTGAATGTAGGTTTAAAACATACCATATTAAAGTTTTCATATCATATCACAAACCACATTTTCTTAGTCAAACTTTTAATTAGGTATATAAAAGGCGGAATAATTAGAATCCCCGCGATATCGTTTAAAAGTCATATCGGTTACAGAGAGAATCTTGCTCGGCGCACGGCGGAGGAGCTCCCAGTCAAAATTACCAGCAAACAGAGTAGAAAAGTAATTAGTGGATCGTAAGCTTTCGAGCGTACGATGTTTTGTTGATAATTCAATAATCCAGCCCCGAGGCTTCCATTGCTCTTGTTCCCCTTCTGCTAAGGTACCCTTGCCGTCACCTATATCTTTACAACGTTTACGGTTTTCTATACATATAAATTTACTTGAAACATAATCTATTTTTATTTTAAAATGAAAATCTGATTTTATTTAGTAGTTAACTACTAATTAGTTGGCTATAATATTTTAATTATGATTGTAATATATCGTAAGCTAAAAATGTCGGTCAACATAATTTTTTTTTTTTTTTTCGGTCAACATAAATTGTATTTAAAAATACAATTAACATAATAAAATAATTAAATGTTATTCGCAATAAACAATAGTTATTAGTTCACGTAATAACACATTTCTTCATTACGCAAGTATTAAATTACGTTTTAATTGCAACATGGAAATTGCATGTAAGAAGTTATTTCAATTAAAAAGCTAACATTTGATCGTTAATTTATTAATTAACAGCATCCACACAGAAAACTGTTACCTCGCCATTATAGGACTTATTTTAAAGTGAAAAATATAGGGGGAAAATTAATGAACCTCGCTATGTGGGGAAATGGGGCAATTAATTAAGTTTGCACTTAAATATGCGGCCGCTGGAAGCAACCTCCTTTATTAAAACTATTTGTTGTACTGCGGCAAGTGTTGTGTAAACACTAGCTGGAAAATCTTTGTGCATTTTGTACTTTAATTTTATAACATTTTTGACAGAAAATGTAATGTCTACATTTTTTATAAATGCGAAAGTTTGTTTATCCTTGTTTCACGCCACAACAGAGCAACGTAATTTTTGCATAAGTGCAGGATCGAAAACTTTTTATCTCGGAAATCCTTCGGGATAAATTCTTATATCATATTTTTAAAAAGGTAGTAAGTAGTACATTGAATTTTTAATTTCTTCTTAACACATTCACTGCGTTACGGGAAGTATTTAGTCGTATTTAAGTTCCGAATTGTGCGGCAGTCAATTGTCCTTGTTTTGAGCATGGTGCGGGGGTAGAATATTTAAGTTCCCGAACACGTATAAGAGAGATAGATATATTCCCGATATTCTTACTTCAAGTGTGTTGAATTGTGTAAGAAAAAATGTACGGGAAGTATCTTGTCGTAACGCACACAAATTAAATGATTTTCGTCTGTTGCGAAACGGGAACTATCTCGCCGTATTTCCGACCCCGTACCGCACCGGCGTGTGCGCGCGCGGGGCTTTAGTTTGCCCTAGTGCTGGCCACAGTTCACACGTCGCGGTTTTTTTTACGGCACGCATAAAACACGAAAAATAATGAAACGGTCACGGAAGAAGCTTAAGGGGCCTATTGACCACGTGATCAATTTACAATCTGTCAAAATTCGCACGAAAGTTGGCAACGTCGCAAATGAACGTTTAAAAATTTCAAGTTTTAGAATTTGGTATCTATCACAAATGCAAGACTTTGCTATCTTTCGAAACTATTTATAATTTTGACCGTAGCGGGAAAGTGTCTGCTCTCATAATGAAAGGCAGTAGGTTCGATTCCTATGTGACATAATTTTTTTTATTTTTTTTTCCTTTTTTATTATACATGTATTTCAGGATAATTCAAAACAACCCCTAACAAGGGAGTGTTAAAATTTGTACGGGGTAAAGATAATGTTTAACTGATCTACTTGAAGCTTTATCAGTACCTACGCATACATTATACCTACTTACAATAAAATTTTCACATTTTACAAAAACAATTTGCACACGTTGCACTTATGTAAAAAAATAGTTTTTAGAATTTTTGTCTGTGCGTTTGTGCATGCCAATCTCAGAAACGGCTTAAGGAGGAAAAATTTATTTTTTAATTTACTATTATTTTTGATATGTAAAGGAAAATATACTAAGTATTATTTTTGTTGATTTTTCTTGATTTGAATAAATATTTTTAGAAACATAAAAACGTATATCTATTTTACGAGTATACCCCATCACTAGCATTAAATCTGTTCTATGCGGCACGAAAAGTATTTTCCCGTAAAATCAGCAATTTTTAAAAATTTCCATTACTTCTGTAATATTACATAGAACCCCGTGCGACTGTAGCTATATATACACAAGGATGTTAACTATCAAATTAGTTCAAATATTTTTGTAAAAGCAATAAGTCTCCATGTCTTTGGACCTTGGAAGTCAGGACCTGATACGGGAAAATAGAAGTCGTAACGCATAGCTGGTATTACTAATACGGGTAGTATATGACTCGTACAGCACTGGCAGTAAGACTTGTTCTAGCGCCAACGCAGTCAATGTGTTAGATAGCTTTAACCATCTTTTATCATGAAAATACCTCAAGCAGTCTTAAAAATATTATCGGCTAATTGAGGAAAGTTGTTTTCTGCTGGGTACTCTGGGGAACACGGTGAGGGAATATAAACACAGATATAAACCTTCTTGCTTAGGGGAAAGGAAAATAATAGTACAAAAAATAGAAATACGATTGTAAGTCACAGTTAGTTTTTCAAAGTTATTTTCACCTTTAAAATAGCTCTGTTAGTTAATCCACTTACATGCGGGTCGTAGCCTCGCCCCATACAACATTTATCATTGCTCGATCGACCATTTCATTCATTAGAGGTATTTCAGCGCGTTATCCGACGTAGTTTACACCTTACACTTAGGGTTGCCAGATGTTTTGAAAAAAAAACGGGAATATCTCAATTCGCTGACTCGATCCACTGACTCGATCGACCAGTGGATCCAAACCTTAAAGACCTGAGTGGATCCTGTGACACTTCAAAGTGAATTTTGATCCCCTATTACTATTTTAGTAACAAATACAAGGTGATTTAGAAGACTTAGTCAGAACTTACTTTTCCTAACTTAGTAAATTAGTATTATCCCCTTACCATAGTAGTAACATTATATATTTACATTTTGTATTTTATTTTGTAAGTATTTAGAGTAAACGTTTTCATCATCTATATTATCGTTTCCCAAAGTGGTCTATTCGATTTCTACAAGCTGAGGGGTCCATGTCAGTAAGGAAAAAGTGCTACGGGGTCTATAGAAATTAAAAAATTCAGCTAGGGGGTCTACGGCGCAAAAATGTTTGGTAACCTATGAATTCTATATAATATAAACGGGTTCATCTATACTAATATTATAAAGAAAAATATTTGTTTTTTATTTTTGTTTGTAATGAATAAAGTCAAAAACAACAGGACCGTTTTTAAATATTTTCTCACAAGTAAAATGCTATATTATCACTGAGTAACATAGGCTATCTAATATATAAAAAATAATATTTGTTTGGACCGATTTAAAAATTATTTTTGCGTTTGATAGCACAATTCTTGGGGAAGGTTATAGGCTATTTAAAATCAC
This sequence comes from Nemapogon koenigi, assembly GCA_963924495.1. Lineage (NCBI taxonomy): Eukaryota > Metazoa > Arthropoda > Insecta > Lepidoptera > Tineidae > Nemapogon > Nemapogon koenigi. The sequence goes on from OZ004646.1 coordinate 4,822,913, forward strand.
GCTACCAACCCAAGGGGGTGAATTGTATTCCAAATACAACGCGTGCGAAATAGCGGGCAATAAGGGAAGAACATAAATAGAGGGCCGAAAACTGGAGAGTGACATAGGCTACTTTTTATCCCGAAAACTTCCACGGGTGAAGCTGGGACGGAAAGCTAGTGAGTCAGTGAGTCAGTGGTAATCGAGCTTTATATAGTATAATAATTAAATGTTGTTCGTTGGTAAGCGCATCACTTAAGAACGGTTGGACCGATTTGCCAGATTTTTATAAAATGTTTGTAATTTGAAACAATAATCAGGTTTTTAGGGAAAGAAAAAGTGGAAAATTGGTAAATTGGAAAATTCGGGAAAAACCAAAAGTGCTATTTTCTATGGGATTTATGTATGAACTCAAGACCATAATAGGGGATGAAAGTTAATATGGGCTGCACGGGCGCAGCCGGGGTGGAAAGCGAGTGACCAAATAAATTAAGGAAATCTAATATAAATGTTTCATGTTACTACGTAAGGGAATTTACTGAGTTAGGAAAAATTTATACTGATTACGTCTTATCTCACCCTGTATATAGCAAGAATATCATATGAAAATTAACTTAAAAAGATAGATTTATTTATCTTTGAATTCAGTTCAGCCAACACTTATTATATTGATATAAAAGGATTCATATTTTAAACAATGCAGTTACCTATCTTCAGTTTGCCAGGATTATGTCGACTAAAAAGACATCTGGCAACCCTACTTACACTATGAACTCTACAGTCCAGTATTGCGGTAACAATGTGTGAATTAGCGGGCACGGCATCGCTAATGTGTAAATGGATGTGTCGGTTTAGGACTTTATGGCCTGTGTGGTTCATTAGACGATTGCTGTTTTTTGTTAAGTTAATTGTGTTGTCTTTTAATAAAATTATAACTGTTTATAAAAGTTTATTAGTCTCTTTTAAATGATGTATATAATTCTGTTGTTAAGTTTTTTTTGGTGGAATTGGCATAGTTAGCAACTTACATTCATATTATTGAACGACTTTAGTCCAATGGGGTAAGCCGCGAAGTTCGTTAGATGGATTTCTCTGACCGAAATAAGAGCCAGCCATTGGTCACGTGAGCTTTCTATTAGTCTTTTACCAATATCTTTGAACAGACTATGTGCTCCAGGTCCCATTATTTACTACAAAATTATTTAATGAGACATGTTTTTGTAAATTTCTTTAGAATCTGTGTGGAAAAACATCTACGGAACCCTAAAAATACAATTGATTTTTAAGTTATTGATACTTTTAAGAATATCCACAAATCCCAGTGAGTGCAGAAGGTAAGAGGTACCTAACAATGAAAGCTTCGATTTTCTGGTTCAATCATCCACTTGAGACGTTTCCGTTGTTGTCTTGAGTACGGAACCCTAGCGACCGCAGTTGTGTCGCTTGATTGTATCTTACCGAGATAGAAAATCTCTTCGACGTTCTTGAAATCGGATTCAAATTATTGTTCATTACCAGTTTTCCTTCGCATTTTCTTCGCTTAGCAAAAACACATGTGATTTTGGTCCACCTGCTATCGTAAAGTGGTGTGTATAAACAGGAGTCACATCACGGCTTTTATATATTTCGGCGTGACATACACTGGTATTAACATAACTGGTCCAAGTATTTTTATTTTCAGAATCTTCCAAAGTTTAAAAAGTCGATTTAAGTAGAAAAAAATTATTTTAAAAACATTCACAAACAATTTTCTCCCAATGAAACGTGTAATAAGTGTGCGAAGGTAGTAACTACAGTCGAGGCAGAAAGTATAAGCCCGAGCCGAGGCAAAGCCGAAGGCGAGTGTTTTACAGCGCCGAGACTGTAATTACCATCGGTCACGTGAGCGCAAACGGGAAGTGACATCACTTCCATCTAAATTTTAAATAAATAACCACCAAAATAATAACTGTCTGTCAATCTGTCACTGACTAAGTTATTTTCTTGTTATTTTATCTAATCTGTGACCAACATTTTGTTGGTTTGCAAGATCATGTGACGTCATCATAGTTTTCGCGGGGATTGAAAAATAAAATTTAAAACATGATTTCTTAAATGAAAATACAAATTTAAAATTTTCTAATATAGTCTGTACAGTGAATCGTGTCATTTCAAAAGAGTGGCAAATTTAAAAAATCTTAAGCTGTAAACACTGACTTTCACGGAATTGCTAGACTTGATACTTTCAATTTTTATGATGATACTTGATTAAAATACTTTTATTTAGCAAAGGTTTTATTAATATAAGAATACATATAGAGACCATACAAAGACAACTTAGCTTGCCAGTCAACCATAGGCCATCATATAAATGCCATAGACCATATTTTTTTGCCTATTTTTTTCGATTGTTTGGAGTTAAAATTTTTTCAATATATACATTACGTACGTTAAAATTTTCTGACAAAAGGATTATTATTATATCATATTTAGTCTACACTATGTACCAAAAATTTATTTAAATTCGTTTCAAAACTGTAAACGGTATAATTGTCTGACAGAACAAAGTTAATGTTTGTTTATTATATTTTAATAATCTGTATTTTGCGTAAAAAAATATTCTCTTTGCCTTTTTATGTAGCTTATAAAAACTAAACTGTAATGTAAAAAGTACAATGACGGAAATGTGCTATTTTATCTGTCAGCAAACGGTGATATAATAAATAACAAATAACAGAAATTGTAGGTTTAAATTGTAAGTCTAACATTTAGGTCTAACATAATAATTTATTTATTTATTATATAATTATATATAATGGGGCAGATACCTATATATAAAATGTTTATAAGGATTAGATCCATTGAGAAATATTTGAATGAATTTTATTTCAAAGCCTATTGAAGGAAATATATTGAAATATGTGTTATTTCACTGAGAAACAAAACCAAACGAAATAAACGACTCGGGGAAGCGTGAACACTGAGAAGATTAAAAGTGTAGTGGTCTGTTTTTCGACTAAATTCGGCAGAGAATACGAGGGAAAACTCTCCAGTTAATATAAAATACGTATCAGTGAAATGAATATTAGATTTCACTATTGAAACAGCGAAAACTGTAGAGATTTCCGCATCTTCTATCTTTACTGACTGAAATTTTTTGAAATAACACCTTAAATATTATAAAAAATATAGGCTTTAGGATATAGGATTATAAAATAAAATAATTTAGTATATAAAACTTGATCGTCCTTTTCTTGTTGTTCCTTTCGGTACTATAGCTTTATATATTTGTTTAGTCATTATTTCATCACACATTCATTCAACATGTCCAAACCATCTCAGCATTCCCCTTTAAATTTTATATACAATACTATTAGTCATTCCACATGTTTCACATACCTACATCAACATTTCTCACTCTATCCTTGAGTGATATATTACACATCTTTCTTAACGATGTCATGTCAAAAGCATTTATCTTACTAGCATGCTTCTTCTGCCACATCCAAGATTTACTTCCATACATTAATGTGGGTTATGTACATTTTCCTAGCAATTTTTATTATATGTTCGCTTCTTATAACAGCATACGAACTTTCATTGATCAAATATCTGATGTGCATAAAAAAGGTCAAATAGATGAAGCAAGAGGAGTATGTAAAGATCGAGAGAAGTGGTTCTCCATATTCTCTGTTTACCCCCTTTGGGAAACAGGCGTGAAGGTATCGGGAAAGCATATATAAAACAATAAACAAATATAAGTATGATTTACAATAGCTATTCTATACACGGGCCTGTTTACATTCTTCAGTTGTTAAGGGGCGTCGAGTTTCCCCTATTGATTACCCAAAAAGCGGAAAATAAAATTGTCTACCTCGAGGCATTACGGTGCTCATAGAAACACAATACTGCGGTCGAACCCGCTCCGAAATATATAAGAAATACTACTTAGTTCTTATTAAAGACGTTTCTTAGTTTCGGGTACATAACAGTTGAAAAAGCTTTTCAATTATGAAATATTTTTATAGTATTAGTGGTATTAGACATAGACAGAAGACAAGACAGATGGACATTGGAACTAGAGTTGCGACACTAAAGTGGAGATGGGCGGGACACGATGGTAGATGGACGTCAAGGGTTATAGAGTGGAGACCTATAATGGGCCATAGAAGTGTCGGCAGACCACCAGCGAGATGGAGTGACGACGAAAGAGAGAGGGTAGAGCATGGATGAGAACTGCGGAGGATAGGGAAAAGTGGCGCAATGCTGAGAAGGCCTACAACCAGCAATGTACGGACACAGGCTGAATAAAAAGAAGTGGCATTAGGCTATTCATTGGTAGCCGCTAATTTCATATGATAAATGACTGCTTACGTTGTTATTTATTGTTTTATATACAACTTCTACTGCGTGGCCTACCATATTGTCAACATTTTTTGGTAAAAAAATATTTATAAAAATCAATACATAAAATATTCAAATTTAAATGAATTTGCTGCGCTCGCAGTCGAAACAATGGGTCCGTGGTCATCCGACATGAAAACTTTTGTGAAAGATTTGGGCATCAAATTGGTTCACGCCTCGGGAGACCTCAAGGCTGGTGCTTACCTCTCACAAAGAGTAAGTCTAACAATTCAGCGAGGTAATGCAGCCAGCGTATTGGGTACTATGCCGCAGGGAGGTATCTTAGAGGGGGTATTCTTTCTATAAATTTGTATTATAGCGTTTAACATTTATATATATATATATATATAGTTTTAATATTAAGTTTTTATGTGAAATAAATTATATAAAAATGAGAAAAAAAAAATACATAAAACAAATAATCAATTATGAAATTATATAAGAATTCTACAAATTATGGTAAGGTAAGGCAGCTCCATCGTCGAGGCCAAATGATTTGGCTATTGGTAAGAATCTGCGTCTTGTACCACGAATGCACATACTTGTAGCTCGTATTATTGAGATAATGATTCTTGATCGTAGCCATCCCATCACTATACTTATAGATCTGCCCCAACGGTCAGCAAAGGCTTCACCAAGATGTTTCACGAAATTACTCATTTGTGGTGTAAAAAAAATTGTCAACAATTTGAGTGACTTACTGTGGTCTTATTGTTATTAAACTTAAATTACCTTGAATTATCACAAATAAATAAAAAAAACCGCATTCTTCAGTTTTTGCTTGACGCGCACAGAAATCGCATGAAGTTGCGATTTTATTCATAGATGATTTTTGGATATTCAATTTGAAGATATACATTGTAATCTATATAAATTTAAATTAAACGATGTTCGTTGGTAAGCGCATCACTTGAGAACGGCTGGACCGATTTGGCATTTTTTTAAATGTTCGTAAAGTCTGAATAAGGTTTTTAGGGAAAGAAACATTGAAAAATTCGGAAAAAATTAAAAGTGCTTTTTCTATGGGATTTTTGTATGAACTCAAGACCATAATAAGGGATGAAAGTTTTTAATCAATTACTAATTTACGCCGGTATGAAAAATCGAATCTATTTAAGTAAGATGTTAAATTGTATTCAGTTTGCCAATACATATAATATTTAGTTACCAGTCACAATTTTTTCCCAAACGATGCTAAAATCACTAATACGGGGGATCCTATTTTGACGAAGATATATTTTTTACCCTTGTTGTTATTATTGTGAGGAGTAATGTGAAGGAGCATCACAATAATTGGGTCCAGATATAACAAGAGATCTTGTTAAGGGCCATTGACATTCGTCTTTTATATTTTGGAAAATTTAAATAGGTAGTTTTTGATACAACCCCTTAGGGTATGAAATCTATCCTAATATTATTCGTTCGTATTCATAGCTCTTGTAATAATGAAATATCTATAAAAGGAAAATTACTTTACTATATTTCATTATCCTTATATAATATTTAACTATATAAAATTAAATGCTCTTTATCATCATCATCACCTTTTAATAAAGTTTCGTTTCCATATTACTATAAAATACAGTTCATCAAATGTATAAAAAAAATTGTAGTATCGAAAGGATCAACAAGGTAAGGACGACCAATATCTGATGTCCTTAAAAAAAGTCAAAAACATATTACTATAATAGAAATAGAAGTGCATGTATGAAACGATGTATGAACGTGAAGGAAGCACTAGAATTTTGCAAAGATCGAGACAAGTTGCGCTCCAAACTCTCCGCCTACCCCTTTGGGAAACAGGCGTGAAGGTATGTATGTATGTATCAAAAACCTGAGAGGATAGCTTTTAAACGAAGCAGCTTGCAACAGCTACTAAAAACAAACGTTACTACAGTTTAATGTAACATAATTGTTATTTAACTTTGAGACAAAGAGATAAACGGAGTAATGTAAATTCAAAAATATGTAGTAGAAAGATCCCGCGTATAGACTCGGCTCGAGACGAACAAGGTAGCGGCAAACTTCAGCGCCGCAGTTTCCGTCCCGCAATCTTTATCGAATAAAGCAGTTTAGTAAACCTCAGCCGAACTTTACCCGCCTGCCTTTATTATCTATTTATGAACAAATTTAAATGGAAGCTTGAATTGCTTCGAGAGACGCAGTGTCTACCTACACGCTTAGTTTACGAGGCTTCTCTGTAAACGCGTGAGATTTATCTTCGCGGTACTTTATACTTTATTTCTACGATATCATATTACGGCGGGAGTTGGTTTAATAATATAAGTAGTTTGTGGGCGATGGGAGCGTAAACACCACAATTTAATTATGCATATATGCCGATTTCATTATATTATTATTATTTATTCGTTTAGAAATATTTTTTAAATTGGTTCCTAAATAAGTGCGAAAAATGTAAGTTTTTTTCCTAGAGATTTTGACAGAGGGCATAGAAATATGTTTTGAATTTGGAACATGAATGTTGCTTCTCGACCAAAGAGATCGAAAGCAAACAGAGCGCCGCTAAATAAAAAAAAAATGAAAAGTAGAGTGTATTTCGGGCGAGTGGTAAACGCAAAATTATTTTTTCCTTGGGTGTAAAATTCAATTTTGCTCCCTTATGATACAATCTAGTGATTACTTCATACAAATCAGCTTTATAGTTAAGTTTCTATATAATAAGTGTAAATCAATCTGACTTTCAGATACTCAATTTTCTTTGAAAATTACTTTCGGGTAGGTAATAAAATATCGTTTCATTAATCGCATATTCTGAGAAATAAACAAACTTGTAGGATATAATTTGATAAAAATATGAATTTCCCCCAAATGGTTGTATATTTATAAATATCTAGTTATGTAGGAGAGGTGATATTTCCAGGGGTTCATAATAATAAGAGGATAGGGAGGCGTATGCGACACGAGCGTGGATTTATTTGGTTTTTATTACTTTTTTACGGTGCCCGAGAAGAGCCTCTTGACGTATAGGCCGCTAACAGCCGCAGTCATATAACTTCACCGCACAATATCCACACCTATCTATAATATGTTAACTTATCAAATATTACATAGGTTTAGTTATCGCAGTAACAACAATTTCACATTCTTCAAGATATTGTAAATTGTAAGTATTAGGTTACGCTGCGTTAAAACTTATAAACTTATAAACTTATAAACTAATATAACTATTTTATTATTCAATATTTAATACCATTTAATTATTTTTTTTAAAGTCATCTGTGAAGTTTCTAATAGTAGCTCACAACTTCTCTTGAAGTGAAAAAATATTTAGAAAATCACTGTCTACACAAAGCCACGGGAAGAAGTAGCAGTCCATAAAATACACCTAAAGTATCAAACAGTATTAAATTTCTTGAAGCAGATTTCAAATTAGCACATTTTGTAGGTTGTTTTTTATCACGGTACCATTTTGATACCTAGTGGTCTAAAGGTATTTTGAGGTCCACAACTTTTAATTTAAAAAGTGATTAGTATGATATTATTTGTAGACCTTTTATTCATAACTTACGTAAATATTAAAATCAGATATATAAAGTATTGATGTATACTAGAGAACAAGCGCGATATCGTTGTTCTGGCAGGAAGGGGATGTGTAAAAATAATAAAAGCAGCGGTTATTTGAGCCCAATGGCCGGAACGAGCCGCGAGTGTTTGCATTTGATAAGGATACAGCGAAGATACCCTCTCTCCACAACATTGCAGAAAATCCTTACAAATGAAACTTTGCTTTAAAGTATCAAGAAAATGTTTTGTTTTTATTTTTATAGAGGATGCTTGCTTTGTTATTATGTGTTTTTACGGTCATTTTATTATGAAACATTTATCAGTAAGTAAGAAGTAGAAAAAGTCCATACATAAATGATCATTAGTTTTGTATTTCTTTAATTAATAATTGTAATAACATTGGTGCAGTGTTATACTTGTTGCAATGGAACTGCATGCTATAAAAAAATCTTCATGGGTCTCGGTACATCGTTGCTGGCCCCAGTGTACCCAGCGGAAGACAAAGTCTTCCTCACTTAGCCGAAGATTTTTTGAGGCTATACCTAACGAGTGGCCAGCTCTGTTGAGGTATGAGATGGAATAACCTCTTTGTACGGTTTGCTATAAGATGCACTCCAAAAAAAATTAAAAATATTAGGCAACACTTTTACGTATGGTCTATAAAGAAATGGAAAGCTATGACATCTTCCGTATATTGTTTAAAAAAAATGTTGTAACTGCAATTTAGTAAAAATCAAACAGATTAAACATAAATAATTCAGATATGATCCGTCACAAAGTGGTTAATAGAAATCTTAAAGCGACCGAAGCTGTTTTTAATTCAAAGCGCGGTGACCAGTCAAAGGACGACGGCATCGCACTTTTATAAAACGACTCAAACCAAAACACAATTTAAAAGAGAATTCTTAAAGAGAGCGAAGACGCTCTTTCTACGGCAAAAAGATAATTCGGTCGGAGTCTGCCCGGGGCCTGCGTTTGTCTTTGCTATTGTGAACTTTTATTTCGCTTACTTTACTTTATGAATTATTTTCACTTGTTTTTATCACCGTGAAATTCAAATGAAAGCCACGGGCTAAGTTCTTTTAAGTCGCAACCGCAGAAGCAGCGCTGACTCTGAGCTCGACTGTACCCCACTCAGGTATTCTTTAAAGGTATAGGAATTTTAAATTTTATTTTAATTTACTACAACTGGTTTTATTTTAAAGTATTTTTCGACAGTAAATACAATTTTATAACACAGAAGAACTGACTAGTATATAGATAAGTTTTTGTTGTTTGTCAGTGTACGCGAAAAGAAAAAGCCTAGGCATCTTATACTTATTTAATTAAGGTATCTGAGGTAAAATCTGTTTTAATATTTGTGTTATTTTGGACGTCCGGAAGCTCTGAATAATCATCCAAGACAAAACTTCAATTTTTTTCCAGAAAATACTAAATAAATAAAAAAAATTAAAGTAACTCTTTAATTCATTATTCATATATAGATCAACACGTAAATATATATTTTTGTAGCTGTCTGTAGCTATTTTAATTAAATTAAAATGCGACGTTACACAGCTAATAACAAATCGTGTAGGTCTAGTACAGATGGGGCATCATTACCCGCCTTGTTATGGTAATTCTGTGTCGTCTGTGTCTGCTATTGAAGCATGTTTGTTCTGAATACTACACTTTAATTGCTGTTCACCATATGTAGCGATCTTACAAATTAACTAAATATTGTATTCTGCTAATAAGTAAGTACTGCTCTTACTGTTAAACTAACTATTGAATTAATTATTAAGGCAGGGTGCAAACACGAAAGTGGCATTTTTGAACGCTTACTTTGAAGTGTCAGGAATCAATCTCAATCTCAAAAAAATATAGTGCATAGTAAATAATACTACATAAAACTTTAACCGCATAGATTTTTCATAAGTGTTTTGGTCTATTGAAAAAAAATTATGCAAAATACCTCTATAAAAAAACTTTTGAGCGTAAATTCACAATATTTTGCGCGACAACTATATAACTTTTTTTAGGAATCAAATAGCTTGAATAATCTATTAAAACTTTAACCGATTACTTTCACTGTTTAATTGTTTTTCTTTAACAAATTTTAAGAAAAGCTACAAAATAAGTGATATTTCAAGTGTAGCTGCATGACCACGTAAAATATGCCAAGCAATATTCAACCTTATATCGTCCTACATAAGCATCCACCCACCGGAGTGCAAATAGTATTTTTTATTGAGGTTGATCCCTGCCTTAAGACTAAAATCTAAAAAAATATATAAAATAGAAATGTCTGTCTGATATTTCAATATTAAGACCAATCTCTAAGTATAATATTCAAGCATATAAGTATAAAATAATAAAGTATAGAAGTGAAAACTTAAAAGTATGTATAACAGTGGTTTTTAGTTTATAAGTATATCATGTATAATAACGCTACACCATCATCTAGCGAGTGCCGGGATATCCATGGTCGGCAAGGTTTCATACAAACTTTAATATGAGAGTCAGAAGCAGTTTTTATCGCTATTTCAGTATATTGGTCTCTATTTCTGATTTGTTCAGTGGTACAGGCGGGTAAATATAAATTCTGACTCTCATATTGAAGTTTGTATGAAACCTTTCTTGTATACACTTTAAACTTTATGGCAGTTCGGAACATCGCGCGAGACGATGCGCATGCAGTGCACGATATTAGGTATATGCGGGACGTAATCAGTAGAATGATCATATGTCGAAGTAAAATGAATCAGAAACATTTGACTCAGAAACAAGTGACTCTACCTACATACTCATCTGAGTAATACTTATATTATGTGCTATCAACAACTGGTTAAATATATATATATTATTATTACCAGTGTAACTACACTGACGACGTATAAATTCTACAATTTAATACGAATTTTCATAAATATTGAAATGTCAACATAATTGGCGATGTCGAAATCGTTTAATTTCAAAGCAACATCTAGATGACAACACAACTAGGGTGGTGGACTTTAAAAAATTACACGCGTCGTGAGCGCGCGACGGTCCGTGTGGAATTCCTTTGGATAATAAAAACTCTCAAACAAACAGAAGGAAATGCTGACGAAACGAATGAAAACGAAGTCTCTGAGCAGTCTCAAATCCAACAAACGTAAAAGAGATTACCTACGCTCCAAGAGCTTTCAACTTGTATAAACAAAAAAAAAAGCACAATTTCTCTGCTTTAAAACAAGGCGAAATTGCTATACAGCGAGCAAAGACGGTCGAGGAATATTAAAAACGTTTTAAAAAAGACAACACCGAGCACGGGTGCAAGTTATTTGAATTTTTATTGTGACAAGTGATGCCCCGAGCGAGAATACAGCGGAATTCACCCGAAACTTAGCGCTATATTGAAAATTGACTCGGGGCGAGCACTTTGAGAATGTTCGCGCTTTTACTGCTGAAATGTGGACGATATATGCTGAGCAGACCTACGAGTATAAATTAAACTGACTTTGGTTTTTCAATACTTCAATATTCTCATAACACTTTTACTATATTATTTCCCTCTTACTAATAAAAGTAAGTTATTCAGTGTTCTGTCTCAGATTTGTTTTTGTATAACTTTATACAATGTTAATATTACGTTATATAAAAAAATTGTCTTGAAATAAGTTTAGTTAAAATCTTCTTCATTCTTAAATAAAATGACGCATAAAATATTTTATTATTACATTTATGTTTATTATTTAAGTATATAAAATTAAATAAAAAAACTGTAGGAATCAAATACATATAGGAACAAAATACAATATAAATTAAAAAATCTAAACGGTAACCCGAAGAGTAGCTCTCTACTTATGAATATGTACCTCTTGATACATAGTCATAAGTAAATAACTCTCTAAAAATCACTGTCGAAAAATCTAAAAAAAATATACTAAAATAGTCTACTAAAAATAATGTTCATAAAAGAGATTTATATAATTTTGAAAATACTCTGTTGCTCTTACAACTCCCGTAACAATATATTATTTCAATATTCAATCCAGATTCATAATAAAACGAACAAATTCATTACAGGAATTGAAAGAAAAAATGTGAGAAGCTTTTATATTTCAATTTGTAGGTACAATCATTCTTACTTAACTTGTACACACCTGCAGTGAAATCTGACCAATCTTCATTTAAATATAGTATAACTTATTTCTAAGCATCCTCACACTCCGTGAATATATAAGGCATTTGCATTTAAACTTGGTAACCGATTACGTTACCCCGCAACACACTGTTTACAGCTATGTATTTTTGTGTTCCACCCTCTCTGATTACATACAAATTGAAATAAATTGAATTTTAAACCGCACAGCCTCACCAGAATCACCCGCGACTATGAATGAAGCGGGACTTGCGCCCTAGCTTGGAAAGGGTTTTAAGAAACTAATAGGGTTGCGAAATAAAAAAAAGAAAATTATATACAAAATTATATACCTTAATTATGTAATATTATTCGCGGTTAAAAAACTAAAATAATTGTGATAACTAAAATGAGACAATGATAGCATTTTTTAATGAATGGATTTAGTTGTTTTTCTGTATGTTTTTGATGTTGTCACTGATTTCACGAGGTACGTCTTCCAATAAAATTTTTATTTTCAAAATATTTTGTAATTATGTTATTGACAACCCTAAAAGCACAAAATTGCTCGTCTCGCTTATTGTAGTCATAATGAGAGCGATGATTTCTTGGCCCAGAACGGCTGCTTAAATAACTGCCGCGCCGTGTCCCGCCCACTACGGAGATTGCTTATGCGGGGAAAAGTTTCAGCTTTATTTTATGAAATAGTTCTTATTGCTAAAAGGTTGCATTATTAAATGACAATCTTTTGAAATACCATATTTACCTAAAAATAAAAAGTCTATTTTTCATAAGGACAAACAAATTTAAGTTAAAGAAAAAAAACTGTCTGTGATTTCGCAGTAAGTAGCAATACTTACATGATTTGTATGCATAAATATGGTTTGAGTTTTCTTGTCTGTCTGTCAGAATGTTACAAAGATCCGAAATGAATTTTATGATGAGTTATATTTAAAAGTAGCTGTCCACCCCCGGCTTCGCCTATATAAAATAAATTCCTGGAACAATTTAAACCATCCAGTGACCCCAATTGACCCCAGTGACAAACAATTCACCCCCTTAGCGTGATGTTGAATGGCATATTACCTTCCCCGAGAATTTGGCAATCAAATGCAAAAATATTTTTTCAAATCGGTCCAGGTTTCACAATTTTGTAACTATTTTAATTTGAAAATTGATATCTACTGTGTTCGTTTTCCTCCGAAACTATTGAACACATTTTGTTACGCCTTTTACAATTAGATAGATTAATTCATGAGGAAGGTTTAAATGAAAATTAATGACTTTTAAAACTTTAGAAATAACTATCAAAACTTAATAATTACTACAATTAAATAAACACGGATTCGTTACTTCCGAGCACTATACAAGTAAGTGAGAATTAGTGGTGGTAGTTCCCTTGTCGGGCCGCAGCTCTATTGCATTACCGTGCCCGCCTTTATTGCTCAATTTGACTTTATTTAACGCAATTCGCAAGCAAGGGGGGTTTCGTAGGATGTCGTGTTCTCCCCCCAACGCGGCGGTGACGGCGAACAGATGAGGTTCCACTCCAATCTACTTAGCACGCGGCGAGAGCCGTAGGTAGTTGCATGTGGCTGTATAAACTGATATTTAATTTGCTAAGATTTGATGTTGTACCACTCGTTTCTAATTTTCCTTGAAATATTTGATTCCTAGCTTTCTGCCACCAGTAAAAAAATACACTCTAGTTAGTAGTTAAATAAAATTGGTGCATAGCATTTTTGGCACGGGATGGAATTGAAACCGTGACCTCCCGGTTTCAAGTCAACGCTCTACCAATTAGGCAATCGACTCCTATTGATAGTTTTAATTACAAACTTATTTTTTAGTTATAATGTTTTAGTTCCATCACTTACTTATGGAAGCGAGACTTGGGTAAGGAATAAGATAAATGCAGTGGAAATGCGGTCTTTACGTAGAATGTGTGATTATATCAGTATTGACCACATCCGGAACGATGTTATTAGAGAATAATGCGGAGTGAAAAATGATGTTGTGACTAAAATGAAGAAAAGTAGTTTAAGCTGGTTTGGACACGTTGAAAGAATGAAAGATTGACTAAAAAGGTTTATATGGCTGAAGTGAAAGGAAATGCTGGCAGAGGATGACCTAGGTGTACTTTTACTGAACATATAAAAAAATTATTGATTGATGGAAATAGTAAAAGTACACACAATCGCCGAGCATGTATGAAAGGTATGATGAATATAAAAGAAGCGAAAGAGGTATGTCAGGAACGTAACAAATGGCATTCGATTGTTTCTTCCTACCCCTCTTTGGAGGAAAACCGTGATGTTAGATAGATAAATAGAATTTAGAACCAACAGCAAAACAGCAGAGTAAGATGTAGTTCATAACACTGCATGAGAAATTTGGATATAGTTCTAGCTAAACTTTACGTGTAGGTATACAAACTTAATTAAGAATTCACGTACACTATTAGATGATTTAATGTACCTAATTTTAATTTTGTTTCTTCATATCATGATGATCCTTTATATTGTTTTTAATATATAAGTGGTTGAAATACATATAAATTATGTAAACCAACGAGATCTAAACTCTATTAATATTTTTATACGGTAGGTAAATGTGACGAATATGATAAGTTTAAGGGAAAGAGACAAACATACTTTTCACAGGTTGCCTTACAGCTCCTGAAACCGTATTACGGAAGCCCCGGGAAATAAATACAAGTGTAATAAAAATTATAAGTTAATAAAATAAGAGATAAGAAACTAGAAATATTAAAGTTACCTACGAGAAATTAAGTTTTAATTTCACTGCAGTTAAATAAATTAGCTACCTATTTTTAACACTTTTAACACGCCTCGTATGTAAACAAATCATGGAAATCGAATTTAACCAACTTCTAATTTCGTATCCTTTTAGCGCTTTGAAAGTGTATATAATTCGGATGACAATACAATAATTTGGTACCATCGATCTGATCCGACGATAGAGCCAGGAGGTGGATGGATATTGGAACTCTGTAACATAACGACGTAATCCCATCGAGATTTGGGCTCGCGTTATTTATCTTCACAAGTACTCTGGTCCTAGATGATGTCCAGGGTTCTGATAATGGAGCAGGAAGGTGTAACGAAGCGATGTAACCCCATCAGGTTCGGGCTCATTTAGTTCGCGCAAGTGTTTACTGACACTTTTTTTAGTTTTTTTATAAACTACACGAATTATTATTATTATTATAATAATATTTGGATGTAAGATAGCTTGTATTTGTTAGAACATCCAATTCAGTAATTTAGTCCAAAATGAAACAAGGAAATATCTAATTTCGTAATCCATCAGTAAACGTCACTCCGAAGAGATCAGCCGGCAAATTTTAATTCTGAGTGAAACTCTTAAGGGGCGCTTTATTGTGGAGTGAACTTAATGTTCCTCGTGACTTGAATGTAGAGTTATAATTTTAATTTTGGTTCCTCACAGCCACCCCGTTATCTTGGCTTGCCTCAAACGAGACTCAACTTTACATATTTTTGAAGGCGAATAAATCTCGTTTGATGGGAAAAGAAGTGCGTTGTAAACAGAAAGGCTGGTTAATGGAAATTCGTCTTTCGTATTCACCGGCGTCAAATTAAGAGGCATATTTTGTGAGCTCGTAAACAGGAACACTTGTGTGGATCGAATACGAAATCACTGGGTTGCCTTTCATATTTTTATATGATGAAGTATGCAGAAAAATACGTTTTTATGAGTGCATTAGTGGTTTGCTGTAACTTCCACAAGCAACTAAAACTTGCAGAAATTTACTTGTTGCAAGTGGAAACCAACTTGTACAAGTTTCATTATTAGTAGGCAGCTCATTTAATAAAATAATAATATGTTACATTAAAAAATTCTAGTCACTTTTATTTAAATGAAACTAATGAAAATATAAATGAATTGCATTTAAATGCAATAACTTAAAACTACCAAATAAACCCTATGAGATCGTTGTACAATCATTCTATAGCGATATAAAATGGTAAAACTTACAGTTTTTTTATTTTACAGTTACAAAACTGAAATTGTTCACTTTATCTACACATTGTGAAACAGACCATTTTAGACACCTATTTTTTCTATTTCTGCAAAAAATATTGTACAAACGTTGAACTAATATTAATCGTAATCAGATTTTGGAAATTTTAAAGTATTTGAAATTAGAATTAAAATATAATTTATGTACGACTGATCAATGGACAACCACTACTTATATAAAACTAAGTTTATTTTAGACAGACTTCACACATTAAAAGATAAATAAAATATTTATATAATTATATCCTCAAATGTAAACCATGATCGCTGAAAGTTTCAACAAAATTCATCAAGTTGTTTCGGAGCTTATTCTGATCTAATCTTCAGACAACCAGGCTTAATTATCATGCACACGCATAGAATAATATATCCTATAAATACGGTATTGTTTGTGAAATCAAAAGATTATTCTAATTTAGTTATTTTCGAAACCAAACACTTTTCCAAACCAGTCACTTTGGATTTAAAAAATAGTAGTTGCTTTAAACTGTTCTAAACATATGTTTCCATTACACCGACCGATAACAACCCCTTTAATAGCACTAATATAAATGCATTTAAAGCATCCGATAACGGGACGTCATTTTTAAAACTCATTTTTCTTTGACATTACCAACTTATTAGTATTCCGTGCAGGTGTCCACCGTCGCACCGCGCATATATTTTAAATTTATTACTTCTAACGTCCTCGTTGGCGATGTGTCGTGAAATTACATGCCTGTCTTCGAAATCACTGGGCTTTATGTATATTTAAGTAATAGAAAATTCTATCATGGAAACCGTGTTACCGGTCCCCGTCGGGTTATCCGACTATATTTTTGAGGTAACTTGGAAGTAACAAATCGTAAAGTATAAAAACTGTCAGCTCTTAGTCTTCCTATCCTCCAAAAGGCACAGACCCTTAACTAATAACTAAACAAAAGTCTTAACTAATTTTGACATTATAAAAATCTGATAAATATATGTTCCATATAAAATTTAAAAGCCATTTAATATAAATGCCATGATTTACATAATATAATTTGGAAACTTTGATGTACGTATTCAATGTAAAGTTATACAAATTGATTACTTATACTTACATTAGGTATTTATATAAAAT
Source organism: Nemapogon koenigi (assembly GCA_963924495.1). Classification (NCBI taxonomy): domain Eukaryota; kingdom Metazoa; phylum Arthropoda; class Insecta; order Lepidoptera; family Tineidae; genus Nemapogon; species Nemapogon koenigi. The sequence continues at coordinate 4,840,072 of OZ004646.1, forward strand.
ATAGAATAAGCTCTTACTTTTATTAACCGAACTTCAAAACAGAAGGAGGAGGTTCTCAATTCGTCGGAATCTTTATTTTTTTATGTATGTTCCCAGATTACTTGAAGACGCCTGGACCAATTTGGAAATTTCTTTTTTGTTTGAAAGGGTTATACTTCACAGGTGGTTCTGGTTCAGTAGTTTTATAGAAATTTTGAAAAAACTGACTTTATGTACATTTTTCTTAATATCTCGATGAGATATGTACCCATTTTGACGACTTATTTTTTTACAGACATAATGACGAAAATCGGTTTAGTAGTTTTTCAGAAATTCAGTAATTTGTCTCTGTTTACGGCTGAAAATTATGTATCAGAGAAAAGCCTTAGCAACGGTTGCTATTGACACGAAGTTGTCAATTTTTGTATCGACGGTGGTTTAACGGCTAAAGGTATGGTATGGTATGGTGCAACTCAGGATGCAAATGGTTCAAATCCCATCCACAGCAGAACACATTTTTTTTTATTTCTCCATTTTTTAAGGGAAAAATAAATTAAATTTAAAAAAAAAGTGTACCGACTTCAAAAATTTGCACTGAAAAGTAAGAAATAATAAATATTTCGTCGTAGAATTTGAAGACGGTTGGTGCCAAATTAGATACAACTTAGTTCCCAAATTCACTAATCTAGACAATTCATTAGGAACGTACGATCATGTACAAACATAGATAATATTGAACAGATCTTTATCTTCTTAGATGTTTATTACTTTGTATCCTAATTTGGTACCAACCGTATTCAAATTCTACGACGAAATATTTATTATTTCTTACTTTTCAGTGCAAATTTTTGAAGTCGGTACACTTTTTTTTAAAGTTAATTTATTTAACTTTATTATTTTTTATTTATTAACCATAATAAAATTCTATACAATTAAAAAAATATTTTCGTATGCCAAAGTTCACGTAAACTGAGTGACAGCTCCATAGTTTTACTGCTCCTATAACGCCATAGACATGGAGAACAGGCGAAATGAAGACATTGCTATCAGTGACTAAAATGAAGAAAGTAGTTTACGCTGGCTTAGACACGTTAAAAGAATGAAGGATGAAAGATTGACTAAAAAGCTTTATATGGCTGAAGTGAAAGGAGATGCTGGCAGAGGACTACCTAGGTGTTATTTACCTACTATTATTGAACATATAAAAAAGGTATGATGAACATAAATGAAGCGAAGTAGTCAGGATCGTAGCAAATAGCATTCGATTGTCTCTGGCTACCCCTCTTGGGATAAAAAGCGTGATGATAGACAGATAGATGTTATCAGCATTTCTGTCCAAGCCGCAAATTAAAACTATCTTATGACAAAAATAGTTCATCAGAGTATAAACCAATAAATATATTTCCTCTTCTAATTTCGGACAAGCTGTAGCGCAAACAAATAATACGAATGAGAATTTAATAATGTTTATTCAATGTATAATTTGTATTGACAAATAATACAAAAATGATAGTCCATTATTGGATCCACGGGCCTGATTCCTCCACAAACATCTTAATGAATCTTGATCGAATCAATCGGGTGATAATGAGACGTTCAAACAAGCGGGATGCAGCAATATTCCGTCATCGATATCCTTGTTGGCTTAAGAAATTTGTCCGGGCCTTATTGGGGAAATCCCTCGGAGGGCTTGCCAATTTTGGGGGAAATCGAGGGGGATAATTATGTTTGGAGTTAGTTATTAGATAGAGTCAACACGCTTGGACTGAATTAGTTGTCAATAGTGTGTCTTTCTGAAATATTCATTATGGAAAATTATATATGAAATTAGTATCTAAATATATATATATAAATTATCTTATCTTATTATCTTACAACATATTTTAAAATATCGCTCGCCATACATTTCAATGGATCATCACACCCGACGAAGATAATATATATTTTTCAATACACTTGCTCGAAAAGTGAACTTTCAATGTCAGTAAACATGGCTCGTAAGTTGATTATTACGCCCTAGGGCTATTTCTTTACAATTTTTTTTAAATTTCTACAAGTCCAATGTAAAGGTAGGCTAGCAAGAAGTTTTTAACATGAAGGTTGAATGTTATGTCGACTTATATACATAGAAACAATAATAAATTTAAAAACTAAGCAATAAATTATAAACATTATTGTAATTATTGTAAATTGTATATTAAACTACGCAGATTTCAAATGTTAAATCGTTTATTTATCAAAAAAAATCGTAAAAGCTGAACGTTCACTTTCTTTGCCTCTTAATTTTGTAACAATTAAAAACAAATTTTACGCATGCGTATTGCGTACCAAGTTACAAAAACATTACCTATTAATTACACTTTTATTTTCTTCTCTTACTTCCTTTGTTCTATTTACTTATTTTTCTCACAAATGTATTGAAAAACGTCGTATGATACACGGGTGTTAAGGTTATTACAAAATTCGGCTCTGGCTGAAAAATCAACTCGTTTGCAATATCCTACTTACCACCCTGAATCACAATGTACTATTACCGGCGCAGGCCTTCTAGTAGTTTGCGACTTTACTTCTTACAAACAAATCCACTCTCTCTGTTCATAATATTAGTATAGATTTGATTTTCAGAATCAAGCAATATTTGGCAAGAGTCAGTATTGAATTCCAGTATAAAGTTCAGCACTTTAACTATTGCGATATGATTATTTATTTATAGTAGTAACGATTAGGTAATAAACATCACATAAGCAAACCTAATAAATCCAATACGCTTAAATAAATATCAACGTAACAGAAATTATTGCCTTTACGAGGAAGGAAGCCTTATAAATTTAAGCAATAGCTTTAATTTGTTGATAGGTAATTTGTGGGAGCCCCCGGGACTCGCTTGGTGAACCTCTAACACGCAATTCAACACTACCGTAATTAACAAAATTCGTTTAAAGTTATCGTTGAGATAATTTCGATGTTTCACCCTTTCGCCTCCTGCCGTCTTTGATGTGAGCATGCCTGCGCTGAAGTCATTTGGGAATTTACGGATCTTGTTATTACAAATTTTGACCTAATTATATAATTTTGTGTTTGTGTAGGACAAATAAGAGTAAATTATTGTACATTATTTATTTATTCTAAAGTAAAATTTTGACAAAATAGAAATTTTACATTCTATTTTCGTCATAACTATTTTAAATTCTTGCATTCAGAAATTTTATAGTTTTGTATTGACAAGGCTCAAATTAAGATTATATAAATATTACACCAAATAATTATGAAATAAAACATCGTAAATAATTTCAAAACTAACATAGATGCACTTGCACTAATAACAAAATTATGAAAACTCAAAGTAAACGGTATACAGAAAATGGGATACAGCTTTAGTTAATGTACTTATAATTACCTGTCCACTGCAGACTTGTCTCGACCGATACACCTGCTCACTTTCTTTACAGAGATAATAGAGCTTGGAGAAAATGTTCTGGCATTTCGTACTAGGTGCAGTGTATTTTGCAATAATTAACTGAAAATAAATTGGCTACGATGTCAATTGGCCGAATTGTTGAGAGTAGTTAAAACGTCTGGTGGGTTTTTATATTTAAAAAAATAATCCGACGCTTTTCCATGTAAATATACCTCAGCAGAACTGACCACTCGTTAGGCCTCACAAAAACCATCGGCTAAAAGAGGGAGATTCATGGTTATCCGCTGGGTACCCCGGGATCGATAACACGGTTTCGGGAGCTGTAAGGTAACCCGTGAAAAAGAAGACCGAATTTAGAAGCTATATACTAAACAAATACAAAACAAGTATAATGTAGTGTATTAAACTTTAAGAAAAGAGATCACTTGTTCCGAACAGAGATTGGCTGTTCGATTATGCTCTACAGGGTTCTTTAAAAAAAGTCATACAATTTGTCTAGAATATACCAGACTGCTTAAGAGGTCCGAGGGGAGGCTGTTCCGGTTCTAAAGATTAATTTTCTTGATACTGACTGATATTAAACCGCCTGTCATACGGCGGGTAGCTTTAGTTTCAAATCTCTCTGATTAACTTTTAGCTCAATATAATTAACACCAACTGTGTTTATTAACTGTCCCTCAGTTATTTGCAAAATCAGTCGGGAAAGGTAAAAATATAAATTTTAATTAAATTCGACAATTTAAACCGTCCTCGTACACCTAGATCAAAAAGATCCCGTGAGGAAAATATATATAATATATCATGAGCACGCTGGTATAACAAATAAATGTACTGTTTCTACTTAATTTCGGTGATAATCCTTTGATAGTAAAACATATATTTAGGTACTTTAAAATATCCACAACTCAAAACACTATACGCTATAAAGTCTTTTCAAGTATCCCTTGTTTGAAAACTTTCACCTTCCGCTGCTCCGAGTTGAAAGTAAATTTCTTTTCGTGTATTTTCTAAATTAATTTAGCTTTTGTGGCGAGTACGCGCCCCAGGACCATTTGTAAACGGTAAAATTGTTAAAGGCGTAATTGTGAAAGCTTTCAGCTACAATAGCCATAAAAATGGTCGGCTGTTCGTTATAAAGATCACATTGTCACGATTTTTATTCGTACAGAATTGTAACTCCATAAAATGGAACAAAAGCTATTAAAAACACTTTGCACCATATCAAATGTTGAACACAAATAAATTTCTGTGACAATATTTTCCATATGTGGCTGCATGGTGCGATATTTTACGATTCAAAGATATTTATTCCGTAAATATTCCAAGAATAAACTGAGTTTTATCTATACGATTTTAAAGTGGTATATTCGAATCCTAGATTTGAATGGTAATGCATATGCGATGAATGTATAGAATCGTCCGAGCGAGTGTAAGCTATACATAGCTTTTCATTGAGTTATTATCCGCATGTCATTTTGTCGGAGGTTGTGTGAAGTCCATGATTCCGTGAAAACATTTACATATAAATAGGACGACGGAAGTGGAATATGCTAGACGAGGCGCCAGCTTAGCTTCCTACAAAAAATATATGGAGTTACATACGTTTGGTAACTTGAGGCTTATAAATCACTTTGTAAATATATATATCTGAATGTATTTAGATGAAAAATAAATAAATGAATTTCACAACTATTGAAAGGCGAAAACTATAAATCGTTATTTTTGTAAACGTATATTATCCCAGATCGTGTAAGCAGAGACAATCTATTGCCATTTGGTTATCCTTACTCGCCTCTTTTATATTCAACAGGTTTCAGACATGTCTCGACAAGTAAAACGAGTAGTACTATTATCTATTCTATGGTAGAGCAGTAGCTCGTGTTTCCTATAACTTTCATATAACTGTTCGCGACAGAGTGATTAGTGCCCGTACAGGTGAAACAGTAGCTAGTCAAAAAGTGTCTAAAAATAAGTTGAGTTAGAAGTTCTTAGTTCCAAAAATGTCCGAGATAATATCTCATGGTGCGTCGTCGTCGTCAGGGTCTTCCTAGGGAGGCACTGGGGGTAACCAGTATCTACTTTTGGCGGCGAGGCACCAAGTGACTGCTATTTTGGTGGGGTCTTCTACGTTGGGACCAGGTTTTTTTCATTGTCGTGTTATTTAAGTCTGTTAAAGAAGTCGAAGGTCGATTAAGTGCAGCTACAGGCTTGCCGCCTGTTCTCTTCAACATAAACAACTAATTAGTTCGAAACAGTCTACGTGTTGAAGTTGAGTAACTTACCCAGTTCGGTCTTTGGGTCGCGCGTTCCCTACCAGTTCAGTTCAGATTTATTGGTGTTAATAGATTATTTAATTCTTAGCAGTAATATTTTAGCAACCTCTCAAGTTAGCTTCTAAGCAATTAATAAATAAATATTTATTTAATAATTTATAAATAAATTATTATTAATTTACTCTGAAGTGAAAAATCACAAATCTCTCAAAACATCCACGTTTTTAATAACTTTAGAGATTAAAAAAAAACTAAGTAGCTATCAAGTTAACAAAATACGATCAAGGGTTTTTTAATTTTTGATTCAGAACTGGTTTAACCACTTGATTTGTCTTTCATAAGACAACCCGTAAATTATTCAATAAATCTATATACAAATACCTTTAATTTAATTTATCTCACACGAATAAGTTAAGTTAAGTTTTAAGAAAATAAAAATTGAAGAAGTTGCCCAGAAAATAGCAAAATTCAGGAAAAACTTAACGTCCTTTTTTCTATGGGATTTTTGTATGAACTCACGACCATAGTAAAAGATGACAGTTAATATGGGTTCCACGGCCGAAACCGGGGCGGAAAGCTAATACCTATATAAAAAAAAATCTTTATTCATAAATACGATATGTGCACTATCCTTTTAATGACAAAGATTAGCAGATAATTTTATTGTAGAGAAGTGACAGGAGCGGTATAGTATAGATTACTACAAAAGGGTCGCACAAAGAGGCCGTTGCGGATCAAAGAGCTCTCTTGACAAGATCACAATGTGGCAGATAAAACCTATGCTGCCGCTCATATCTGATTACGTAGTTAAGCAACATATGGAAGAGATTCGTAAATGATACCTGTTTTATATGCTACCAATATTAAATAGAAAAGTTACACGGATTTAAACGATGGACCGGAAATATATTAAGTATAACCCGGCCTGGATTTACACTAGGGGTCACAGGGGCGGCAAAATTCCGAGAGAAATTTTTTTTTTTCGCGTTATCGAAAATGCTTTAAAAAGTGTGATTGTGTTAAAAACATTTGCACATTTAACGTTTATTTATACCATTTATAATAAAAAAAAAAATCATTCATTTTATTTATTTAAAAAAAAACATGTAGGATTTATGTAATTTTTCAGAGTGCCCCAGGGCGGCACTTAGGGCAAATCCGGCCCTGGGTATAACTATCCTGGATTAAAATTACAAAAGTTAAATACTTTCCTAAAATCATGTATAACTAATAGTAAATCAATTAGCATTGAAACGGAGATATACTATTTTTATATCAGAAAACAGGCCAAGAGTGAGCTAGATATGTTTTGGTGTTTACGGTTTAATAAAGCGCCTACTTAATATTTTCTAGTTTTATAGCAAAGTGGAATTACTCAAATAAACTTTGATTATTAATTTCTCATTCGTAAACTAATTAACAGTCATGGAATTATTTCTCTACTTTCATGCGGGTGAAAGCGCGGGCAAAAGGTAGGAAACATTTGCATGCACAAGTTCATCCATCAATCCGCAATAATTGGCTATACGTCGGTAATCCCAAATCCTGTAGAAGCTGGCACATGCAGTGACGCAAATGGCAGAAGCTTGTCAGTCGTATCCGATTTTCGAGTAATGGGAAAACCTAATCAGTCGCGGACAATGCAATAATGACGCTAAGCTAATATGCGGACCGTTCATCGAATGAATGCTCGTTATCGTGCATCCGTAGAAATTTTTGAATGGTTGACGCTTAGGGTCACTGCTCCGCTCCTTTGGGCCGTAGCGTGATGATATATAGCCATAACCTTCCTCAATGAACGGGCTATTTAATGCAAAAGTATTTTTTCAAAACAAACCTTAGTACCTTGAGAATAGCGCATTCAAACTCTTCAAATTTATATATTAGTAAGTTAGATGGTATTTTCAGAGCGAAAGATCTTGGAACATTGTAAAGAAGAGTAGAAGTAGCATGTTAGCATATTTATATGAAAACCTACACGGGTATGTTTGTACAGGAATGATAATATTGTTTACTTAAATATGATATTTAGGCTATTTTTGCAATGAAATATAGCGCAAATTTAATTGTTCCATTTTTTTGGGATTCAATTTTGAAGATATGCAAAAACCTATATGCTACAGCGCATACATATTGTGTGTTAACCACACACAACGACTATAGTAGGTACTTGCTACTTCTATTGTTATTTATAATGTTCTGTGGATTTTATAATTGTCTCAGCTTAGGTAACATATCCAATCAAGAGCAACGTGCGAGAAATCTCATTCATCAAAATACGACAATCAAAACAGTTTGTCTATTTCACAGATGATCCGGACCGGACGGACGGATATCCGACTCTCAGAAGGACGGATTACCCGGATGTGATGGGCTGATGGCGGCGCGAGGTTCGTGACTGTGCAATGAGGACCCTGCTTATTCTCGTACCTACTGCCCTTTATTTTATCGACCTCCTTTTTACCGATAGACTAGATTTTCTTCGTCAGAAGTGCTGACTGTTTATCATTTGGAAAGTGATCTATTTAGACAATTACTGTGTTGTACTCGTATTATATTTAAGTGCGGTAAGAGAAACGTCGTTGCTAACATTTTGTCTTTTTATTTAATTACATTAAATATTACCTAATTTATTGAAAAAAAAATCATCAAAACCACGTCAAACCAAATTATTTTTAGCGTCATTTATGATAAGACAATGTTGTCAATGACGGGTTTCTTTAACACACTTTACTTGCGTAATGTATTCTGATATTTAAATTGCCAAGAAGAATGCAGTATTTTGGAAGAAGAATTGAAATAAGAAGAAAGAAGAGCACTACTTGAAGGTCACGTGTATTCTTGGGGAATTAACACACATTTAGAGATGTTATTGCTTGAGAATACACGTAGCTAACAAGGAGTGAATCATCAGTTGTCTGTCTACACAAGAAGATCAAGAAACATCTTTACATATAATTTTATTATGATTATTTTAAATTATGGTATTATTCTTAATCTAATGATCTATGTATAAAAATAAGACAAATACCTTTAATAGGCGCATTTTTTTTTACCTATAATTTTCTGGTTGTCACTTGATTTCTAGATTTGCACGTTCTAAAAACTGAATGCGAGATCTCCTAAAGCTACGTGATCACGTAGATCGACCAAACATCGACCAGGTCGATACAAAAAAGACCGTTTTACAGTAGGCGCAAATGATGTCTAACATCTTCCGGTTACGCATATTAGCTCCATTTAATATTACACATATTCGTCACATTTCATGAAATTACTCCCTACAAACTTATGTCACGTGCTAAGATGTTACACATCAAAAATTGCCTCTACATGGTCTAATGTATATCTCATATAATTCACAGGCGACCTGCGCAAATATACCGTGTGGATGCAGCTGTAAGAAGTTTAGTAGGTATAATTAAATGCTGGAAACTTCTTAAAGAGACGCCTCCATAACTTTTGTCCTATACAAAAACGGTCTTCAGCAATTCAAGTAATGTACAAAACATATAAAAATAGCAAGTTCTAGTTAATGGATCCTTAAAGTATAAGAAATTATCTATACTCCATATGTAAAAAATATGTGAATATCAGTTACACCTAGGTTTCATGAAGCCCTGAAAAGCATCAATTTCACACTTTTTTTTTAACGGATTTCGGAATCTTATTATGCTCACCAAAACAAAAATTTTCCACCGGGTCGCGTTCCATCTTCATAAATTTTCATCTAAATCGCCAGTTGACTCCACTAATACCACAGGCAATAACCATAGAGTAATTTTTTATAAAGTAACCGAATAGCGAAATGAAAGTGAAAACGCACTGAGCCACATACTGAGACATGTATAATTGTATAACAAAAAATTTCGCCCAAACTCCATAAAAAGTTTTTTGTTCCTAGTTTCGCTAGCCTGACGTGCGAGCCGCCATGTTTGATATTGACAATTTGAATATAAACAATGAAATATGAATATAAATGATGAAAATTTAATTTATTAATTTTATGAATTGCCAAAATAAAATATATAAATTGCCATATATAAAAATATTTATTTTCTGCACACCTCCATATAAACTTTAACTATGCTAAATCTCATACTCCTCGGTGACGCGCAACAAGAGGTAAAAACATCGATGGTAAAAAGGTTTATCCTCACCTAAGAGATTAAAATACCTATAATTAAATGTCTTTGGTCTTCACGTATTAATGAATAGATTTATTATAAAAGGTTTTATTATTTGCTCTAATAAAGTATAGAAATCCCACAATTTCTTAAAAATATTAATTCTGATCGTTCGATATTTGTTAGGTCGCTGGACACGAGCAAGTGGACTGCATTGGAAAATTGCCTAAATGGATAATGATAGGATTCAATATTTTAATCAAGCTGAACAATAGGCCCTTACCTTAGACGCTCGAACCTGCGACGTCGCTCTTCGCCTGCGTACTCTGGTGTACTCCAGTCCAGAGGGCGTAGTGCTTCGATCGCAACATTGCGATGCAAACTCGCACGTTATTGCTGCTGTTCACACAATATAACAACACATGCACTTATATTTAGTATTTTAATTGTAACGGTCGAAATTAAATATAACCATGCGAACCATTGATTTCGACTTTTACTACTATACTTCGCCCGAAGTTCACACGCTGACTCGTGCGATCGGCCTTGGTCTCGAACTCGTAACCAGAAGGACATTAATGTTTGGTATTGTTTATTAATATTAATGTCCATTTAAAATAATATTTGTTAAAAAAGTCTTGTCCATTTGTAAAAAAATATCCATTATTTTTTTAACAACCCATAATAATCTGTCACAAAACTGTAGGTACATCGAAATTGCGGAAAATTATTGTAATACATTTCATTTTTCGTAAGGTACCAAAATTCGAAACCGTTTGGAGATTACTTGCTAGAAAGCTTATTTTTATTTTTTTTATTTTATATATCCTTTAATTTTCGAGTTATTTTAAAAATAATGAAATATTGAAAAATAAGGATTGATAGGTGCCCTAATGTAATTTAAAAAGACTAATGTCTGTTGGCTGAGTTGTTAGTTATTGAACTCAGGTGTTGCCTTCTATTAATTTTACCCATTTTTATTCCATTTGAAGCTAAATTAATAATTATTCTTTAAATATAATTATAAAAATACTTCTTTTATATAATATTTTTTTGGAAGTTTTGCTAGTTTCGAATGGGCTATCACAGGAAATATATTTACGAGTGAAACCGCGGACAAAAGCTAGTACCTATTGTTATACATTATGAATAATGTTGTAGGCGATTTGAGTTCCGGCTACGGCAACACCTATTCGGGAACACGGAACATTTATTATTATACTCTTTGCATTTCTATAACGTATACTTAGTGGCTTGACAGGGCTTGACTGACACTATCTGTCACTTTCTTTGGGATTTTAGTTTATAAATACTCAGGGGATTCCACATCCGGTCATGGCGACATACGCACGCGTTTTCGTCGTGGCGTGATGTGGAATCCAGTTTAATCCTGTTCGCGCTGTGATGGTTGTGATTAATCAGTGATTAATAAGACATATCACGGTCGGCGGGATTATCTTAAATACCGATTTATCGGCTATATACACTATAAAGGCTATAATACTTGACATTGGCAAATCACCGATGAACATTGGTGGAGCCATAATAAAAAAGAAGAAGAAGAAATACTCAGGAATTAAAAATATAAAAACTCAACCAAAAATAAAATATTAAAATACGTGTCTCTTATTTTTTAATATATTTTTAATTAAAGTAATAAAAATGGGTGATTAAAAAAATGAAATGTTGTCCATTGTGTAGATTAATAACCAATATTTTTAGAGTCAAAATATACCTAACTAATGTTTGCACACCTGCATGCAGGTTGAATACTATTTAATTCACCATAGTCTTGCGAATTAAACATTTGATTTAATTTGATTGTTTTAATGAAAACCGTATTTTATTATTTTGATTTAAATTTTTAAATTTTGAAACGGGTAAAGACGGATTATTCGACAAAAATAGACAAAGTTACTGTTGCCTTAACCAATCTTGGACAGTATGACAAAATAAAAGCCTCATTATTCCTTCTTTTCGTATTTTTCACATAACTCGATAATTAATGGATTTCTACTAGTAATGTGATTTTGTGTGTGATTTGAAATTAACATGGGACCATTAATTAATATTATGTTTATGATTATTTATTGTTTTTCAAAGTATATTCACTCACTATTTACACACGGTAATTTTGCATTCTTTGGAACCATTGTAAAAATCAGTTAGCCCAGTCTTCCGGTTTCTTGGTTTTTTCTTTCAGGTTCAAAGCAGTATACCTAGACCTTCCTAGGTTTCGTCGCCTGTGACAATATTATATACAGCCAATGATTGTCCTCCGTTATATTTTTTTTTATCACTTTACTCTATCAACTACTACTAAATTACATTTTGTCGATGTAATTGTAATTGTAATGGCCGACACACAATTTTCAAAACAATGTTACAATGAAAAAGCAAATGAAAATCACACAAATTAAAATGTAACCTACTCCCAGAGAGTTCAATTTTCAAAAACCGTAATTATTATTTAATAATTTTATTACAAATGGTCAGTTCCAGAAACTTTTAGTATGCCCCACGTATGTGGGCACCACCACAACGTTATAAGCGGTACGGAATCAGAGTCCAACTCACACTTGTCCGGTTTTTTATAGTAGCATTCTAAATTAAAGCGGAAATAGCTAATGGCCGAATGCACTCTTAATATTTTCGTAGGACCTTTAAGTAGTCCTACGCTCTAATAGCTACAGCTGCTACGAGTGCTACGACCGCTACGAAGTCCGACACTGTTTCATTATTGAGATTATTTTGTACTAGCTTTCCGACTGTGGGTAGCCTATGTCCTTCCTAGGGTTCAAGCTTACTGCGTATCAAATTTCATCAAAATCGGTTCAGTAGTTTAGCCGTGAAATTTAAGCGGAACAGGCAGACAGACAGAGTTACTTTCGCATTTATAATATTATTAGTATGGATTTGTAGGATAAATGTGACGTCTAAATCATAATATGTGCGATAAAAATTGTACCAAAATATAAATTAAAGTGAAAATAATTGGAACGACATGTTTAGTGGTTCTGAAAAACAGAATGACCACAGTGACCAGGATCTCAGACTGATTACACCATACATGTTATCGGGTTTTTTGATTAGTTTAGGAGTAGAGAAAATAAAGGTCAAGTGCACTCACAATGGCAACGCTCAGGAATGGTTGTAAAACATTTTTGAATACTTATGTAAAAAAGTGGTCATATTAGTAAACGCGCTTTGTCAGTTTTTCGTTTTTTTTTTACTAAGAGAGATACTTGTGATAAGATAAAAATAATAACTGACATTTTCTGTGGTCCCCATGGTTTTGGTATGGAAAAATTTCAAATTTGCCCACGGGGGGAATTCGACTTATCGCGCCACGTCAGTTTAACCTGATCATAGAATACTTTTAATGTTTTGTTACAAGAACAAAATTATAACGGACATTTTCATGGCTCCATAATCGCCTAGTTGAATGTCAGACATGTCATTTTTGTTGTTCAAGTTATGCCGCCACGTCAGTTTTCCGGTGGAAATGATGTATTCCAACTTGAAAAAGGTGCGAAAAATATGAACTGATATTTTTATAATTTTATTTTTAAAGTCGTTTTCAGTCATAAAAAAATTTACCATGACCCAGTACATGGTTTTTGGGGCGCTAAATCGATTGCTCATCATACCTCAGCATTCACCCTCATCGGCCAAATCCTCCTTCAGCTGCATCACCAGGAAAATCTATTTATATAAAATGTATTCCCGATAGTCGGAAAAAAATTTTTTACCCTGGCGCTGTAACTTTTTTAGACCTCTTTTTTTACATGTTTTATTTAAACTTTTTAAATTTTTAACTGTGAAAAATGCAGTTCTCGATGGATTCGGGTCTTGTATTACATTTTTATTAACATTTCATCAAGAACAAACATGGTGGTTTAACAAAAATACAGTTTGTTTTTTACAAACTGAAATTACTCTGACGTGTCAGAGGATCGTTGTGGAACTTTTTCATTCGAGAAAAAACCTTTATTTTTCAATAATGTAAAGAAATTTCAGTGACTAGATTACGGCGAAATAACAGGAGAATTTGGTCACGGGTTCCCCGTACCAGACCATTACTGCTTCGCTTCTTTGGGCGGGCCCCAGCGTGATGTTATATAGCCTGTTAAGTTTCTAGGTTCGTGTCAGTGTAGCAGTCGGCCATCAATCTCAAATTAATCCTAGAAAAATGAGTATATTTATACAACAATTTCAACTGAAATTGCTGATAGATTAAGCAATATTTTTATTATTTATGGTTTTTGAATAGGCGTAGTTTTTAAAACAAACATTGTTATTGGGTTTTAAAAACTGGCTATCTAGAAGTCTCAATAATGAAAATATGGCTTAATCCAATTTAAAATAAAATGTTGTATAAATAAACTCATTATTCTAGGATTAATTGAGATTTTCCATATTTTTGACAGATAAAAGATGGCCGACAGCCACAGTCCCTTTTCAAATAGGACTGGTAGTTCCTGACATTAGCGCATTAAACTCTTTAACGACCACCACCGCACGCGCCGACTCTGTCCGCCTGCCCTCCTCCGTCTTCCCCGATAACAGCTTTCTTTACCTTAATTACTATTATAACAGCCTGCCTTTTTGCATATAGACTGATACCCTCTGCTCTCACCACACATATTGTTGACATAGTTCGAAACCCTACCCTTCGCGTGGCTGACACTCGACACGCACTTGGCCCAATTTTTTAATTTTACTTTTCCGGTGTACAACCAGCATAGAGAATAGTAAGCAATGACAACCAATTACAACAATCTTCTTATTAATCGACCAATATATTCAACTCTCATTTTTACGATTCAAAGTGTTTGCCATGATTTTTACTTTTCAATTTTATAGGAATAACCCATGGCTCATCCAATGCATGATTGAAGATTGAGGTAACTAACTTTTCTGTGTTCGATTCCCAGCAATCTGTTCTACTAATACTGTTTTGTTCTGAATTGGTTTTTAATAATCAGCAATTGCCAACACCACTAATGCGGTATTGACCTTATTTTCAAATGTATGTAAATTATTTTCTGGATTATTAAACCCAAGGTTAAAATAAAGTGTAATAAAACAACAATATAAACCAAAAACTTTAATGCATTAAATGAAAATATTAAAGTATATGTAACTTCTTTATCAATGACGACATATATTCTATAACAAGCAACTTGGGTAAAAAAAATCATGTAAAACCAAAGTCACCACAACAAGTCTAATAAATATTATTTATAACTAAATATTTACATACATGCCACAGCTCCTCTTCTTACAACTAAACCACCTTTGCACTTCTAAGAATTAAAGAGTTTGTTAATATTTTATAGATATATATTTATGGAATAATAAGATGATAAATTAAATTAAATATAATTACTATGCGGGGTAACATAAACATTTTATAAATTAAGTATATCTCACACTAATTTGTGTACTCTTTCAATATAAAACAATTAAAAGTTCCATAAATACTTCGCTGATTACAAGGCATTCATATTAACAGTATGACTAATTATTATTAAAAATATTGCGAAAGCAATTTATTATTAAATGTTCACTTTATCAAAGGCTGTCGAAACTACAAAGTCATTAAGTTAAGGAAAATATAATTGGACATATCTACTAAATAGTTTGTATGTGTGTTAATTTAAGTTGTCAGCCTCGGGGGACGCTCTTGGAGCCCGTCTCTGTCTAACGGTGTTTTCTTCATTAACTATTAAAGGCGGATCGCCATCGCATTCTTTCCTTCTGCGATCGAGCGACGAGCTATCATCATCGTCGGATTCATAGACCACGGATGAAGTGTCTTCCCCACTTGGACGATTTGAAGGTCTATTTTTATGACTCTTGCTAGTATTATGGCCATTGTTGCGGGTTTCGATAACTCCCGCACTTTGATTGACATTTCTTCTGATCCTGACTTCATCTCGTATACTAACAAGACTCACAGTCGTCTCTGCGACTGCATCGCCAGAGCTGTTGACTGCTGGAGAAACCACATCACCAGTATGGGTGGTATTAGTCTGTACTGTGGAGACAGAAGGAGTTGTTTGAGTGGTAGACTGCGTAGTTCTAGGGGAGGCCTGTGTAGCGGTGCCGGGCGCGTCATGGTAGGCCCCGCCGGCGGGATTGAGGAGGCCCCCCTGCACTCGAAGCAACATTTGAAAGTGAACGTGGTGCAGAATGGCCGGCAACTCGTAGTGATGAAAGAAGTACAACATAGAGTGCTGCAACAAAATGCATTGTTCAGTTAGTTTAACATAGTAAAATGTGGGACAGGTAGTATGTCTATACGTACATAATAAAACTGAAACTTTTCGTCCCTGTACATGGAAATAAATTAGGGTGAAATCTTGTATGCTGCGTTTGTTTGCATGTCCGTTGTTGTCGGTCGTGTGCACATTTTATATTCAACTTCGTTTCTAGCATAGACTATATTAATTATAAACAACAAGGTTTTTCGCGTAGGAAGATTAATAGATGAACAATTAAATATTAACAAATTTGCTATTAGCCTAATTAGACCAAGCTCAAATATCAGTTCGGATTCCTGTCACACGACATATTACGTCAAACGAACAATGTTGTACCACGAACTTTTAAAGGAGGCCTAAATTAAAGCTAACTTGTTATTTGTGCAATGTGGCATATCCACAGAAAACCGAACACCGGGCATATCAACAATCACTAAATCGTTTTGTATACGGAACTAAGAGAATTTCATTATTATTCTTCACGGATTGCCTTACAGCTCCCGAAACCCTGTTACGGTCTCAGGGTACCCAGCAGAAGACAAAGTTTTAGCCGATGGTATTATACCTAACGAGTGGCCAGTTCTGTTGAGGTATATTAGATGGAAAAGCCTCTAAGTGTGGTTTGTTCTGAGTTTTGAATCAAATGTGAAGATCGTGGTACGGGCTCAGAGGTCGATCAGCCACGTCCCGCGTCCATATCGGTCTGAGTGAGCAAACTTCTTCAGACAAATAAAGCAGGCAGTCACAAGACACTCCGTATTTATTTATTTCTGGGTCACAGTTAGTCCCTCCCCTCGCGCGGCGTCCGACGTAAGTTTTAATTAAGAAACTTGCGGCCACACCGCTCAGACTCAACTTTTATTTGAAATTATATTTTGCTACGCTCCCCCGGTTGTGATTTTTTTTTTCGACGATGGCAACCCGTTACAGATGAGGACAAGTTGCGACACCTTCATGATTTATTATTCTCGACGCGCACCCGCCGCAAAGATGCCATCCTTCTTGGCGGTTGTAGCTGCAGTCTCGGATAATTGAAAACAATACCTATCACTCACAACTTGACGCCTCATATATAACCAAAATTTGATTTTTGTCAGCGCCAGGTAAATGTATCAAAATTCAAGGAAAACATAATAATGTGTTTGAAAATTGAAATAAGCTGTTTGCGATAAAAGGTATTGTAAATGTTTTTGTGGGTCATTTGTCCCTTTTACAATGTTGTTCGTGAAAATATTTATTTTAGAGGATTTCAATTTGGAAAGGGTACTTTCACCCACAGGTAAGAGTAGATATTCAGTAGTAAACCCAGGGACGCTATATCTGCAGCGAGCCCGTCCTGCACGCCCTTAATTAAAAGGAGCGGCCCGCCCGCCCAATCTGTTCGCGGATCATCACCACGACAAATATAAAAAAGGATCAAACGTTTAAAAGGTATTTAATGGACAGAGATGATGCCCTTTTATACGTCCATTAACATCGGCCGCTTTGAGATTTACCGCTCACGCTGCCGGATACGTAAATAAAAGAGATTTTTATACTGTTCACGGCGAGTTGTTTGTGCCGTATTAAAATTTAAAAATATCTAATATTTTCTTCTATAAAGCGGGATGAATAATTTAATCTTGATTGTATATAACTTCGTGTACCTTTACAAAAATAAATTAAATATTTATGCTATAATGCGATAACATAATATTTTGAACTTAAATATTATATTATATTTGAAAACTATAATAAATAGATTAATGAAGTAAAAGGACAAGTATTAAAAAATTTTAAACTGTAAAATAAAACAAACTCTTTTATTAACTAATTTAAAGATAGTATAAATAATAATTGACAATTAAAACAAACACTGTGGTTGCGATACATATAGAATCATAGATATGCACGAGTATATATTTTCAAACAAAACATGAATCCTCAAACAGCAACAATTTGAACAGCAAAATTGTCTTAATTCTTAAACAGTCCTCCGACTAGGCGTTGATTATTCCGAGATGGTAGAAAATTTCTGACGAAAATAAAGTTATTTTGATTTAAAATGCAAAGAAAAAACAACGGCTAGGCGTCGAGAGTGAACCCGCCAGGGTTGGACGAGACATTTTTTGTATAAATTTTCTTTTTCATTTAGTTAATCCCCCAACAGACACACGCCAACATTGCGTTAACGAATTAAATGGGAAAACATCAAGTTTAAGGATTAAAAGTTGCTTAAAAAGGGTGATTAAAACAGATGACACTCAGGGATTGTTAAACGTTGTTTTAATTATATTTGATAAAGTAAAAATCAATTAACTTTTTAACAAGTAAAAAAAAACTTTTAAAAGGAAAATGGGATGAATTTTATGTAAAAGGTATTAATTGTGAATTAGCAGACAAATATAAAATTATGCAAATGTAGTATTATGCGAGTACTCCAGATTGTACAGAAGTTCGGAGGTCGGACTGTTTGCACTAAGTTTAACTATAATTTGCAAGAGATCCGGAAGATTACACACTTTACGGTGTTTCCATAATAGCGAACAAGGTTGGGGATGTTGACTTAGGACTCGGGAGGAAATTACCTAAAGCACGATCATTACACTTCACATTCGGCAGCGTAGTAGCAGACTAGCGCGACCCGCGACCAATGTGAAAACCCGACAGGTTTGCGAGTTGAAAGTTGATTAATTTAAGGTAAATCCTAGTTAGGGCGCGTCAGTCAACAAGTTGCGCTAATGGCCAGAATTAATATAGGTCGGACGGCGCGCGGCGTTATGCGCGCCACGTCCGGAGCGAGAGACTCGTGAAATATGATTTTTAATAAGTTGACACGCTCGATGATTATAAGATAAGCCCCACTTTGCATTCCGAAGGGGCTTCTTGTTTTTCGACATCGCCCTTCCCGATCCGTAATCCGGCGGAGCTGCCGACGCCGCCCGGAGGCTGAGCAACGAAACACGGCGGCGATGTATTTGGAATTATTTAGCGTGCGCTTTGTTCATTATTTTCGTTACACAAAAGGCACACGGTAAATACAATAAGCAAAGGCAATTTGACAGCATACCAAAACGTCTTCAGTAAAATTCAACTAGTTACAAAGTGTAATCCACTCTTCGAAATGAAAACTGTAGGAAGGTAAATGGAGTAGGTATATCTTTTAGATCTAAATCTCGTTCAAAAACAGAATATAGTTCATTATGGAAAAACATTTATTTTTCGACATATTTCAATAGGTATTTGGTCCTTTACAATCTCAACGGCAATGCTATTGAAGTTATAATAGCTAAGTAATTTTCAGACACGAAAATTCTCTACTTAAATGTTCAAAGCAAAAAAAAATCAGAACTAAGAAAAACACGCTCAATATCTAAAATAATACTAGAAATGTAAAATAAGCGAAGAGACAAGTCGATAGACTAAACATTCCAGAGGACGTCTTGGAAGAACGCGTTTAAAATATTGAAAACAATATTTATTGGATATGCCCTTCACCTTTCAATATTCTATATTGACATTTTTATTTTTACTACAGTTTAACTAGAAATGTAAATCTTTCATAAGGAGTGTTATCGTGCACTACATATGACAAATAACGTATGTCTGTCTGTCTGTGCCCCTTTCACGCAAAACTACTGAACGAATTTTGTTGCGGTTTTCACTATAGGTTAATTCACCGGCAAAGTTTACGAGTATCAAATTAAATTAAATGTTTAGGAGCTGAGCATTAACAGTATAAGTGAATCAATTCGGGGGGAAAAGTTAGCCCTAGAAAGTTTTCATGGCGTTCTAATCCGTCAGAGATATAACAAAAAAATATAGGAAAGAATTGTGCAGAATCAAATGATCTGCAAAAAAGTCCGCGGTAGCATCTATCTGTATGTAGCGTATTACTGTAGGTACTTATTCAAATTGTTGTAAATCCACATTGTACCCGTGCGAAACCGGTACATATCATAATTCACTTTAGTATAATAAATTTGTTCTACATAATATAAACAGCAATGGGCAGTGGGTTCAATTGAATTCATATATCAATCTACTTATACAAAGATTACGTTACTTTAAGTATGTCATCGTGAAAGGCCCCAAGTTCTCGTGAGGGCCCCTGGGGCGTCCCGGAAATATTACACGCACGGATGTTATTTGGGAATTGTCCCGGAAAACATTTGACAAAACTTTGACGCGATCTCTGCGCTCATCTTTTACTGTACCTGCGGTCACCAATGCAATGAAACTTCAACTTTATGGCGGTAGTATTTAAGTGAATTTTCACAAAACACTATAAGTGAATATATATCTTGTAAATATGTCGCGTGGTGGACGTGATTCGTTGACAAATGCTCGCGAACAGGAACCGGCACTTCTGTCACGGTAAGAAGCTTTTCCTTTTTCCTAGTGTACTTAAAAATAATAATAACTTGGTATTTCCTCGGCGGGCATGATAAATTATTTCTGGAGTTTTAGTTTGGGAAATACGGAGAATTTTGGAAAATAGTGTGTCGAGCCTTCACCGTAATGAGAGTAATTTTTTTTTAATTCTGCGTTTAACTTAGGACCTTGTGACCTTGCCACCGCCTGATTGTTAAGCGTAGGTGGACTATGAATGCGCGCGACTGGCAGAACACAAAACAGTCCGCCAGTCGCGCCCACTATGCCGGGCCCGTAGAGATGCTTTAAACTGTAAAAGCATATCACTAAACGATCTCTTTCATTTGATATTCCGATACGGTGCGCGTAAAATAATTAATCTGTCACATTTATATAACTGTAATTTTAGTATGTATATACGCGTTCTTGACGCATATTTGTTTTCTAATACTGTAAACCTTTACACTCTTATTAATAAACTCGAAGTAGCGACGTATTAACTAAACTGTATTTCGTCTCCGTCTATCACAATGTATTGCAGATTTGTTAGACGGAGACGAAATACAGTTTAGTTAATACGTCGCTAATTCGAGTTTATTAATTAATAAGAGTGTTAATGTTTATTCAAACTAACTTGTTTCTGATCTAATAATAATAATAAATACTTGGTCTTCCGCTGGGTATCCTGGAACCGTAACACGGTTTCAGGAGCCGTAAACAACCCGTGACAGAAAAAAAATTTAGACAGAAATTGTTAATATTTTGTCGCTGTACATAGGAATACCGTGATTAATAATTAAATCTTGCTACAATTAAAATGTCTGTACATTGTCTGGGTCATATCGACCCCATTTTCACGAGAGAAAGTCACAAGCGAATACATATTATGAAACGGAGCCTACAAAGGTGCCCCGGGCCGACGCGGCCGCCTCACTGACCGACATCAAAGTTCTTGCTAAGCAAACACACATGCCCCCGCCCGCTCTTTATGACTGCAATCAGAGATTATGTCATAATTAGAATATTACCTACTAGAGATATAAGCCCGACATCATGAAATAAATTTGCTTTTGTTTAGATACTATAAAGTAAAATCTTCTAAATATATAAATACTAGCGATCCGTCCCGGTTTTCCCGTGACAATTTTTGTAATCTATACTAATAATAAAGCTAAGGAGTTTGTTTGTTTGAACGCGGTAATCTCTGAAACTTCCAGTGGGATTAGAAAAAAATGTATTTAATAGCCCAAATTCTTGAGGAAAATTATATAATATAGGCTATATAACATCGCGCTACGACCCAAAGGAGCTGAGCAGTAACCTCAAGGCACAGCTAGTGTGAAATAAGAACTTCCGACATAAAAGCGCATGTCACTCTCCGGCCGTCCATCATCTCTGTGCAAAAAAATCACGTTGAACTGCTGCTCTCTATTGACGGGAAAGAAAGAAAGACAAACAAACAAACACGGTATTTGTATTCGGTGAGGTATTATTTCAGGGATTTTCAAAATCAGATTGTCCTGACTAACATAGACAACTCGCTAAATGTAAATGTGTCTCTAATTGACTTTCGAGAAGTATTTTAAAAGTGTGCCAAATCCTTATTAAATTTTCATTTTTTGTCCTAGTCGATTGAGAAATATTTTCCCATAGTATTATTATTATGTAACAATATTACCTGAGTAAAAAGCCACGATGTAAGGAGCGCCAAGGTGCTGTGTTGACCGTTGAAGCGGTAGTGGTACGCGTAGTACGAAAAGTGATATAGGTAGAAGAATCTGTGAACAAAAATAAATATGCATATAAATAATCATGAAATATTAACCGGTGTTAAAATTATAATAATTATGTTTGGTAGACTAAAATTTATGAAATTTGAGCTTATTCTGGTGGAAGAACTCATGGAAAAGTTTATTTTCTACATATTATTTAAAAATTATAGTATGTAAAAAGCTCTAGTCCAAGTCTAGTGACTCTATGGGTTGCGAGACCGTTAACATAAAGAAAGATCAGACAAAAGTTCTCAAAACACCTCAACGGCACTATGGGTAAGGAAGCCTAAAAAAGAAAGCTAAACGAAATAATTTAATATAGATTAAACAGATATACACCTACAAATAACTTGCAACAAAATGAGCAACTCCAATGCAGGTCCTGTTCACAAGTGGCGAATGTTCAGCTATTGGCTGTCGCCGTATTTCACAAGAATCCACGACACTCCACCAATAGGTTCGTTATCTGCTTATTTCGGTGGATAAATTCCCAATGTACGTCGAGTACGACAAACGGGAGGCCACGGAAAGGGGAAAATGTTGTCTCGTTATCTCAAAAGGTTGCAATTTTATTTGAAATCGATATTCTGTGCGAAATACATTTTTCTTTTAACCGTATTAAGAAGATATAGAGTGTCTTGTGAACGTTTTATTATAATATTTTATTTATATACTAAAGCAAACTGAAAACAATTGGACGGACCGTTAAAAAAATACAGTGAAATGAAACTAGGCTATGTTTTATTTAAACAATTAGGTTTCCGTAAGATATTAGCAATATTCGCAATTCAAATCGAAAGAAACCGAACGGAAATATGTCTACACTATTAATAATGACTGCTGACCCTCTACGATTAAGTCAGCGTCATGATAGCAGTTGTATTTTTTAATATTTTCTAAAATTGGCTCAACATAACCCGACTTGTTTTTCTGATAATGTTCACCTTTATTACCTCTTACTTTAAAATATCGGCTATTAATGCGCTATCCTTGGTTTTGTTATAATAATTGTTCTTGTCAAAATTAATCCTGATATTATACGCATTGGTTGTTTGTAGTATAAGCAAAACATTAAATTTACATTATACAATACAAGTAACATTTTGGTTAAATTAGGCAATACAAGCTAATTACAACTCAAGATAATCCGAACGTAGTAGTTAGAATTAAATCCCTTGAGATTTCTGCAATTTATGCCTCGTACATATGTCTTATAATATTAATAATGATGGCTAAACATGATAATATTTACGAATTTATGTTTTTTTTCCATGTTTTTTGAGCTCAAGTCAAAAACTAACTTAAAATAAAACTATTTTAACGCTCTACATGTTAGTATAGTATAATAGACAACAAAATATTTAGTTCACAATATTTGACTCGTATTTAATTTCAATAAAAATATTTCTGATATTCTTTCAGTGGGAACAGAGGAGGGTAAAAGGAAGTCGACGGCAGTAGTAGTTGCCGAGATGACATACACCAGTTAAACACAGACACAAAAACGGAACCGTAGGAAGGAGTAGTTTTTATATTGTTCCAGGGTTTTATATAGATTTTGGTGGTAGCCCCTCTGTCACGGCCGATCAGGAAAAATAGATAGCTTTGTCTCTCTATTCATGACATTCAAAATCTCAGTCAAAGTTGTAAAAATAAAACAATAACAGGAGTATAATGAATTAAGTATTAAAATTCTACCGATAGTTGGTAACTGCCAACTGACTTGAGAAAACCTCTATACTCTATAATATTTATAATAAACCAGATACGCCTGTTCAGGCTTTTAATTAAATGTTACAAGAACACATTTTTTGCTGTTCGTTGGTAAGCGCATCACTTGAGAACGGCTGGTCCGATTTGGTTTTTTTTATATTAGTAATAATCTGAAATTTGGAAATTTTTGGAAAAACTGAAAGTTATTTTTTCTATGTGTTTTTTGTATGAACTCATCATAATAGAGGATGAAAGTTAATATGGGCTCCACAGGGGAAGCCGGGGCGAAAAGGTAGTATAAAATGAAAATCGGATTGTAAATAAATTTTGTTCACAGAAGAATATATCCTGAGAGTAGTTTCATATTGAAAAGGGCAGGGGGAGAGGCGTCGAATATATTTCAGTGATGTATTATTTATGTTACTTTTGAAACAATTATGTTAAAATAATCTATGACCATATACGGAGGCATTTTTGGACAATATCGGCTTGTAAGAGCGAAGTAGAAAATAATCAGCTTCTCGGGTGCTAAGTGAAGTGGCACTTCAACGAGATCAAAAGGCAGGAGATTACACATTAAACATAGATGTGGCAGGGGTCAGGGAAAAATGCAGAACGATAAGGATTTCGCTAATGTGCTCGTACTCATGAATATTTCAGGCAGATTCTTCTTATCTTAGAACGGATGGAAATTAAACAGTTTGAAAAACAAGTATATTTTAAATAAACAAAAAAATGTACTGTTAGCTAATAATTTATCTATTATTTGACTCAACACTTCTTTGGTGTCATAGGTAAGAAATAAATTAATATTATAAATGTGAAAGTAACTCTGTCTCTGTTACGCTTTCACGGCTAAACAACTAAACCGATTTTGATGAAAATTTATACGGAGAAAGCTTAATCCCTAAGGAAATACCTAAGATTTTGTAAGACGACGCCTCTACTAGATGTGTTGTTTAGAACAAACAAACGTGTCACTTTGTCACGCACGCACACAACTTTAATTTGCAATCATACACTAGGCATTGATACTATCGATAAAAATTAATATCGATAACATTTTTATGTTATTTGTCATAGTAATTTTTTATACTATACATTTTAGGTAGGAAATAAATGCAAATAGATGTAGGTACACATTTATTATTTATTTGTCAAAACAAAAACAAATACTTTAGCGGTAGGTAATTACTATAGCTTTTAAATACTAGAGAACCATTTTTATAGAGTTCTGGGTTGTAGCAGGCATGTATCAAATTTTTCTCTAATATAATTTGGTAAATAATGAAGTGTCAAATAATAGTAAAAAAAAATAGTCAAAGGACGTAACTTCAGAAGGATATGTCCGGATTTGCTTACATTTCTTGTGTCTTTATTAATTATTAAACAGACATTTCTTCATCTTGCAAATTATATTTTTTCACTGAATAGTGCAATTTTCTTCGAATCTCGTGTACTTATCAACGGAAAGTTTTGCTTTTTAATAATATATATCTATCTATCATCATGCCTTTTATCCCAAGAGGGACAGGCAGATACAATCGAATGCTATTTATTACGATTCTGACAAACCTCTTTCGCTTCTTTATATTTAAAAAGGTATGCACGTAATTTCCTTTTTTAGGTGTGTCATCTAGTATTTTCTAGGTGTATTTTCCAGTTGTAGGTGTAGTGCATAATGCTGGGGTTTCTTGAAGGGTGACCTGTAAAGTGGACAATCAATTTAACGTATAGAAAAATATTTTAACCCCAACTATTTAAGTGTAAATGTAAATTAATGTTTAGATTACTTTGCACCATGAAGTATTCGACGATTTTTTCCTGATAAATATAGTTGTTCTTCAAAATGTTTGAAGCAAATTGTGCTGATTTTTTATGAAAACCAATTCTATTATTCCTCAAAGTAATTAATACTTTAAAAGTGAATATTTCCAAACACTTTTTTATAAACGCATGAAATCGATATCGATAAAATTCGTATGGCGACTAACAGCACTACGGCCGAAATGGCGTGCGTGAAATCTACATAAATAAAAACAAATAAAACAATTTTAAAATTACTTACTTGTGGTATGACACACCATAATTTGACAAATTAATTGTCCCTCTATGATGTCTACCTACACGTAATAATAGAACAGTACGGCAATATTATCAAAGAAAAACAATTTTTACAGTAAAATTTTAGATAGCGTGCAAACGTCAGACGACAATGCAGACTGACGCGTATAGTTAAAAGACAACTCTCTGGCACGATCTTATAGTGAGCGGAACACATCTAGTAGAGGCGGGCCATGCATCGTCTTACAAAATCTTAGGGAAAGACATAGGCTACTTTTTAGGGTTCCGTACCCCAATGACAACGGAAACCCTATTACTAAGGCGCCGCTGTCCGTCCGTCAGTCCGCCAGTCACAGGGCTGTATCTTTTGAACCGTAATAGGTAGACACTTGAAATTTTCATAGAGTGTGTATTACTAATGGCCACTTTAACAACAAATAATAAAAATAAAATAAAGTAAAAATTAAAGGGGGTCGTCATACAAGAAAAGTGTTTTTATCGGCGTTTTTAGCTAGATCGCAATACATAAAAACGTCTACCTGGTATAACTGTAATGCATGGGGAAGTAAGTCATCGAATTTTTCAAAAAACCTCATCTATTTACGAATCTGAAATATATATAGGTATATTGATTTAAGGATATGACATATCTTTTTGTTGTTTTGAATATATAATTAGAAACATTTTACTCGATAGAAAAAATCCTAAATACACATCTGAAAACTTTATTTATCAAATTTTATGGTTATAATATATATGATATCATTACAAAAATTAACATGAATATTTTATTGTATCTATCTTTTCATTGTAAAATTGTTTCTATGTTGTATAAGTTTTTAAAAAAATTGCCTTTTAAACAAAAATTATAGTGCGCGCGATTCTAGATAAATTCTTTTTCATCACTCATTTTCCTATCGACCACTTCACCTTAAGTAAAACAATAAATAATAAAAACCAGCCAAGTGTGAGTCGGACTCGCTCTAATTTGTTCCTGCGTCATACAGCGGCGTCAAACTTGGTCCGACCTTTGTGCATACTATTGAGTGTACGGAACCCTTTGTGTGCGAGTCCGACTCTCAATTGGCCGATTTTTTTAAATCCACCCTCCTAAGGGGGCATAATAGGGGATGAAAGTTAGTATGGGCCGTACGGGCGAAGCCGGGGTCAACAGCTATATAGTTACATATAAATCTTGTTTTGATCTTTAATCGAAATCAACATATTAATGCATACAAATAATCGTGTTAAACATGTATATTTAATATACTTAGGTCGGGCGTGGGAACAAAGTTAATTGCATTGAACAAAATAATGATCCATACATGTGGAGTGGACAGTTGTGGACAGGTTGAAATATCAATTTGATTTATCGGTAGGGTTTCTGTAAATAACAAGAACGTGTTGCTAGCATGGGGCTGCGAGGGTAACAATTTATTTAGTTCCAGCCTAGACTCGGTTGAGACACAAGCCACGTGCTACGATTCACATGATTATAATAATGCCGGAATCGCCGCTTCTCGCACAAAAATATCAAAAAGTCGAATGCCCATTTACAATTTTCCTTATTATATCAAAATTATTCAGAAGCCGGAAAGTGGGGAGAGAGAACTGAATCTTGTTGAACTAACTCAGTGCGAAATCACTTTCGTCCCGGCCTTTGATCTCGGCTGCGCCAAAGGAATGTTATTCAGTAAAAACATGCAAATTCGATAAAGTATAACACAATATTACCGCCCCGCGATGCCTCACAAGCTTTTCGGGACAACGAAAGCTGTTTCTTCTAAATGTAGTTGTTATCAATATCTTCACGTCAATCATGCTCCAAGTAGTCGGTAGAGCTTAGAGTGTTTATGAAGTAGTTTTCTTTTGTTATACAAAACAAAATTCAAATATTTACTATCACTTTAAAAAAATACCCAAAGAATCTAGTTATGAAGTTAGTACAGGTATTCAAAATATATTATTGTAAAGTAAGTGATTTTTAAGTGATGTGGCTGTGATTAAAAAACAAAACGTTTCTTTAAGATATATTATGTCTGTGATATTCAAACATACTAAATTATTCATGATTTTGAATATTTCATGTGTTCTAAGCTAAACAGGTTGTAATGCTCAGCTATGGCAAGATAATGTACTTTTATATTAAAGCGATCGTTATAACATTGCCAGAGAATTAACTTTATCTTTGAATTTTATATTAAAAGACATAAGAAGAGAAGCATAAACGGATTAAGGTCGATGCATGAAGAATTTAAACAAAGTTTATTTTTTCTGAAAACGACAGCAATTTTTGCTTCCTATATGATGTCTGAAATGTAGTCACGAGGTTAATAAAATTAATTCCAATATTATAAGGAGAGAGTGTTTGTTTGCAAAAAGTAAACTAGAACCCTACTGGACCGACTTGAAAAATTCTAACACTATAAAGTCGTAAGGCTAGCAATATTTGTTACTGAAGGTCATAGGTTTTTCGCATTTCAAGAAATTCCACATGCTAACGTAGATTAACATACTTTAGGGTTTCAGTCAAAGACCTGTGATGATACGACCTTATTTTCCTGGCCGCTTACAAGCTGGCCATCATAAATAGCATTTATTTTGATTTTAGAACACGATATTGTTCATTTTAATTCAATAGAACATTGTATGTTATTTTCAAATATTCGATGTGTGGAACCTAAATTAAAATTTTACTCATTCCTTCACAAACTGTTGACTTAGGCAGTACTCTGCCAATTGTAAAATTTATTATATTTCTATTTTATCAACTAAGTAAATAACTATATAAAATGTATTGAATCAATATTAAAGAACTAATATCTATGTTAATATAAAAGGAGCGCAAATAAGTATTTTCATTTTTATTACAGTGCGCTCCTTTCTCCTTTGACGGCTCCTTCTCCTTACGGCTCCTTCTCCTTGGCTCCTTACGGATGCTTTTACTGGTTGTTCTTTTGCTGCTTGTTCTTCCTTGTTAATTCGACCAATAAACGAATGGTGAAAGTTTACTACGAGTTTTCCTGCAATACCTACATACCTACCCGGCCTGGCTACCCCACCACCCGACAATGGCGCCCAAACGTGATTAAAATGATGCAGGAAGAAGGAATAAAGAATAAAGAATAAAGAATAAAGAAGAAAGAATAAAGAAGAAAGAATAACTAAGTAAGAGAACATAATATTTATTTTAATACAAACTTTTATTTCAGGATATGTAATGTCTATATAATCTTAATATATAACGTAATTCTATTTAAATTCAGTAGAATATTTCTTGGAGATGATGGTTCTGAATCAAGGTTATGTCGGCAAACCTTCGAGGTTGACAAGTCTGATGATTTTGGTCAGATTCCATTATTGAAGAGGATATTTTTAATTTCTATACGGAGGCAGTATTCTTGAATCATTTTACATTAAATTCATTTACTTATTAATTTTGTAAATTCAGATTATATATTCACATTGAATGTATGGTTGTATGTGAGATTTTCATTATATATATATATATATATATATGTATCTGAAATCTATAGATTACTTCCCATAACTTAAACTTATACCGTAAATGATATTAATTTAATTTCTATTATCATATCCCGTCAATTCAATATCTCTTAATAGAAAAAGGTTCTTTTTATAGTCGTAACTTTTTCAAGATAAATAATATATATTAATTTTTCTTATAATTGCTAAAATATCTATTTTTATCCTAAAAGTCTATCGTGATTCCATAAAATAATACATAAATAAATATTATTTAATTCAAAAATTTCATTAATTGCGATTTTTTTTAATACATTTTTAAAAATATCCAAAACAATTTGTCCATTCTTATTTTAATGATTTCTAATATCACACTACAGTTTACATAAGTAAGGCAATTAAAATATTAAAATATTTCCGAGAATAATTTTAATATATAATAATAAATTTCAAATAAATTATGATACATATAAAAGCACCTCGATATCAGAATTTGAACTCACTTGATTTTTCTTTGTTTTACACAATTTGTTTTGCTCGGCAATATTGCATTGGAATATTCGATTTTCAAATGTATCTATCCTATACAATTTCTTTGTCATTGACAAATTTTTAAATTTTGAATCGACGACGTTCGATTTTCTTTTAATTTTCAATTGTTATTTACTATGAAGTCTATTTCATAGACATACGATTACGCTCTTATTACAACTAGGGGTAGTCATGTTGATTGAAATTTAAATATTATTTTATTTCATGTACTTATATTATTAGCTTTTCACTGGCTTTGCTCGTTGATAGTTTGGGTTAGCGCATACCTTAATACATGCGTTGATTCTATTTCATTTTTTTTCTCTCTTTCAATATGGATGAGTTACACTTACTTAAACCAAGGAATTTTTTATATCTATATTATTTTACATTTTTCTTTATTTTATTTACAATTTATTAAATTTTATTTATAACCTTATGGTTACAAGGGAGGTTAAATTTATTTCAATTTCACAATTTGGTTGTAAACATAATTTTAACTAAGCAACTAAAACTTTTACATAATTACAAATTACAGGTTAAATATATAACCATGATTAATAATTACTATTTTCCTTATTTCATTCTCATCATTTCATTTATTGTAAATACTTGTAATTATTTAGAGCGGATTGCGACTCTTTAAAAAAGCCTTTGTCTGTTATAAATATTATACCTAATATCTGTGGATGTATTTCCATGGGTGTTTATTAGAGCAAATTACGGCTCTTTAAATAAACATTTGTTTATTATTATTATATCTATGAATATCAGGGTATTCATGGGTGTCTTTTAGAGCGGATTGCGACTCGTTAAAAAAGCCTTCGTCTATTATTACTACTTATTATATCTGTGGATGTATTTCCCATGGGTGTTCGTATGAGCGGATTGCGACTCTTTAAACAAGCCTTCGACTATTGTATTATATATAAATAAACTTAAAACGTATAACTAAGCCCTTACTAAATTCGAGAACGTTTTGAGTCATTCCTTATTAAATGGGAATTACTCTATATTATAAATGAGTTTACTGTACTTACTAATAACAGATTAAACAGATTAAATGAAGATGAATGTTTGTGATTTGTGTGATTGTGGAAATCGTTTCTCTTGTAAAATAATTAGTTTTATTTATAATAAAACTTGTAAATTTATCTTCATTTCATTCATTAGTATTTTTATATAAGTCTCATCATCAAACTTTATTTTATTAATTCTTTGAATAAAATCCTTCATTAAGGACAGGATTTTTTCGGGGGAACCCCGGTATTGTGATGATACGACCTTATTTTCCTGGCCGCTTACAAGCTATGGCCATCATAAATAGCATTTATTTTGATTTTAGAACACGATATTGTTCATTTTAATTCAATAGAACATTGTATGTTATTTTCAAATATTCGATGTGTGGAACCTAAATTAAAATTTTACTCATTCCTTCACAAACTGTTGACTTAGGCAGTACTCTGCCAATTGTAAAATTTATTATATTTCTATTTTATCAACTAAGTAAATAACTATATAAAATGTATTGAATCAATATTCAAGAACTAATATCTATGTTAATATAAAAGGAGCGCAAATAAGTATTGTAAGTATTTTTATCATACTTTGTAATGTGTTACTTCAATAGCTTAACGCCCTGTAGTAATGTGTAGTTCATTTTTATTACAGTGCGCTCCTTCTCCTTTGATGGTTCCTTCTCCTTTGATGGTTCCTTCTCCTTACGGCTCCTTTGATGGCTCCTTCTCCTTACGGCTCCTTCTCCTTACGGCTCCTTCTCCTTACGGCTCCTTTCTCCTTGGCTCCTTACGGATGCTTTTACTGGTTGTTCTTTTGCTGCTTGTTCCTTCCTTGTTAATTCGACCAATAAACGAATGGTGAAAGTTTACTACGAGTTTTCCTGCCATACCTACCCGGCCTGGCTACCCACAACCCGACAGACCTTAAGAGTCAACAAGTACCTTTCTAATCTTTCAATTTTCAGGCACAGCCCCGGAAAAAGTTGAGATAAGTTCCACATGTATACATAGCTATAAAGTCCGCGGGTCGACCGCAGGAATCCTCAACCCTTCCGCGAACGCCGCCGCCGCTAACGAAATGAAATTCCACGAGCATTCCTAGCGACAACTGTATATGCGCTGCCAATACTGTTGCACTGACGTCGCCCCAACAATACTGCATTAGGTTAGGACGCAGACATGAGCTACGAGAAATTCTTATCTAATAAACTCTACGAGTTACGAGATGGTACTATGTATCGACGGGTTATTCAAATAAAAATTCCGGCGGAACTGATAGATAATTCAAGTTGCAATGCTTCATGCATAAAAGAGCAAAACTAATACAGTAATCTATAGAATTATTATAAAGAGTTAACGTTTGTAAATTTCGATGTTAATGAACCGATTCTAATAGAAAGCTATTATATCCCTGAGTAATTATAAGCTACATTTTATTTTGTTCGAAAATATCCACGGACGAAGTCGAGGGTTGAAAGCTATAATAATAATATAGAGTGCTTCTATTGGAGCAACCTGAAGTGTAAAGTGTAATTCTCTAAGTCCAAGGCCTGAATATGGACTATATAAGATTCTACCTGAATATAGATAGATAGATAAATGGGCAAACCACACGAGACACCCATATACGCCAAAATCCACATGCCGCTTGCTATCCACAATACACAATTCATAATTGATAACTACTGCAATTGATAATTTAAAATTTGTAAATATATATTAAAAGAATTTGAGAATGGAGAGAAGATTTACACATACGGGACTTTCAGATCCTCATAAAACAAAGGTAAAACTGATTCCGATATTTTTTCCACTATCACAAGATTACCTAGATATTATTATTGATAGTGTGAGAATGATATGATGAATAAAAGAAGCGAAAGAGGTATGTCAGGATCGTAAAAATAACATTCGATTGTCTCTGCCTACCCCTCTTGGGATAAAAGGCGTGATGATCGATAGATGTTATTAATGTTCAACTAATCAACTTACGACATTTATGGTTATCGCGTCTTTAAAAACTGCTGCAGCATGTAATTAGTAAGGAGGTGTTCTTAATTATTCATTGATGAGGGATTTTTTTTCAGCAAAGCAAATATTGCAAATAAAATATTCTACACTAACTTACGCTGCCCTTAGATAACTTTTAGTAATCTGTTATCTTTTTATATTAACCTATGCCTATAAGAGTTAGGTTAAAGCCAATTTCAAATTAGAAAAAGATTCAATAAATTCATTGAACAATAAGAAAATACACCATGTCCGCCAAGATGACGTCGGGAAGACGGGCGGCCCCTAAACATGGCTGGTAATTTCCCCGCGGAACCGTCTGCCTCACTCCAAATAAATTTGCTCTATTTATTTGCTTACAATCTTATATTCCCGTACATAATTAATATGTTTACAAACATATTTGAATATCATGAACTGTTTGTGCTCCTCATAATCAAAGCGAATCGCTGCGGGAATCGGAATTTTTATTGGACTGATATGTTATTTGTATAGAAACGAATGGGTAGATTGATGACTCGATTTATGAAAGCATGTTAAAAGTTAGCAACCAAAAATAAATAGACCGTATAAATTTATTAATATGTATTAATTAAGTAGATGAACAAATTAAAATTATTACAGTTAGGCTAACTGCGAAATAAACTTCTCGAGTTCGTTTTACAATTCGTTAGTCTAAAGTGTTTGGCTCCGTAGACACCTTGCCGATTTTTTTTATTTTTTCATAGAAACCCTGCGTGCCAAATATTGAATTTCAATCCTCAAATTGACATGAACCCCCAGCAAACCGAAGTTGATATTTATACCACTTTGGGAAATTGTAAAATGATCTTACATTCATTTTGTGTGTTGGAAACAATTACGAACTTTATCTTCACATTGTGAAACAGATTCACAAAATACAACAAATGTTAATTTAAAGATTCCCAGCAGTTAAAATATACTTTACCGCTTAAAAGTAATTAGATGTCATGTACCCCAAAGCAGCGTAATTGTCAAAATGTTGGTCAAACTCAACAGAGCGCCCTGCCTTGTTTTCTACATTATCGAGATTAATTTTGAGGCTTTCGAGCAACGGAAACGAGAGTCGGAAGACGCGGCGGGTAAAAGCTCCGAGCGATTTGTCGCTGTCCGTGCGCCTGCCTATTAAATTAACTTATAGCCTTTCTACTTCAGCATAAGTATTCAGCAACACCGTAAAATATTAAGTGAAACGAAAAGTCGAGTAATTATTAAAATTTAAATGGAATTACTTTTGGTGGTTCTTACGGAATACATCTTTGGTTAATTTACAATTATCTAATATTACATCTCAAAGATCTCCATATTTGTTCATTAGGTCCAGAATAAAAGTCGCAAAGTATTAATGGTGACATTAGAATAGATTAATTTTTTAAGAGGCGTAAACACGAGATATCAGATTTTTTTCAAATTTAATTTTGCATTTACACGTAAAGGAAATAGGTAATATGAACGATACTGAAATTCTAGTTTCTCCATCAAAAGTGCAATTATTACTAAAAGCTTAAAGTCGACACTGCGTTGAAATTATTAAGTTAACTCGTTTTGTGCATAATTAATTCATCTATAGTGCCTGGTCAGCTAAAGGGACCCACTGAAGTACATATGAAGTATTACAGACTATTCAGAGCGCTGAAAAAATATCAGATGTTAAGATAAAATAAAAAATAAAGTAACAAAAGTAAAAACCTCGAACCTAATCAAAGAGTCACTTAGTCTACGAAGTGCTACGAAAGTACAAAGCGCTACGAACGGTGCGCTACGCGATCATGACGCACCCAATCCGCCAACTCGTAGGTCACGTCCCGCCGCGATCACAGAACGTTTTTAGCGCACTTCCGCTTTTTGAACTGGCTTCACCCTCGACCACGTCCGCACCAACCGCTGTCGCACATTTTAAATACGTTTCACTAAGAATTTTAACTTTACACGCCAATCTACATTCGTGCACCGCGAGATCATTCAACTGTACATTTTAATATTTAAGAATTTTAAGTTGAAAACTATTAAAGGACCTCTACATTCGATGTATGTCTGTCTTTAACCGCCAATTATGTCAGAAAGTATATTTATGCACATAATTTATAGGAATTACTTATCCGCACCTAATCGAGGAGTCAGAAATAAATTGTTTTCTAATATTGTAAAATTCCAAAAAGCGTCACTAAAACAGGCTGTCGTTTAAAAAAAAATATATTGGTAATTTTATATTTAAAATTATTTAAATTTTATGGCGAGGTTTGTCATGTCAATAGATTTTAAGAAAAAAATAATATGCACCTAGAAAGCTCGACACACAAGTCCGATTCGCACTTGACAGGTATACCGAATAGAAATAAGATATATAAGGCGTTTTCTTAAAATGTAACGCTCGTACACCTATCTCATGTCCGGTGTCTCGGGGAGTGTGTCGAGAGACAGTGATATTCGGTGTAAGACGTGTGTCGTAGCTGTTATTAAATTCTCGTCTTTTTTCCCTAATCTCGTTGTCAACGCGCCCCGCGGGCCGCCATCGGAAATGGCATTATTTCCCGGACATAACACCCTGGAGCGGACACCGGATACAAAACCCCCGCTACGAATCTGCAACGGATTCACCATTAAATAATTGGCAGACACTTGGCCGATATCAAGTCTCTCGATTTGATCGCATTAGCAGCATTAAACTAGCGCTAATCACAAAACCAGATTATCTATAGAAACGGAGCGAGATCGTTGCTCGTTAATGAACAGAAACACAATCCTTGTTTACTTTCTCTGTTGAGGCAGGTATTATGTTCGTAGAACGGTTTATATTGTGTTACCTACAGGTTACAATAATATTTTCTTTTACCAACGGTATTTCGGAAAACGGGAATATTTGATATTATCCCTCAAAATAAAAACAAATCAACAACAAATCTAAAATATTGGGTAAACTTTATACAGCGGAGTATGATCAGTGTTTATATTGTACTCCCTTGATCAGGGGAAAAACAATAACTTTATTAATATTTTACCAAACATATTGTACCTTTGTATAGAACTCGTTTTGAACTGTTTCTATTTTCTAATAAATAAGGACTTGTGGCAAAGTTTCGTCCCGGCCCGCCTCGCGGACAACAAAAGAAGTGGTTTCATCGAGATATACGGTATCACGTCCTCGATATTTGTCGTGGGAAAGTATAGAAAGTTGAAGCACCCGCCACCTGCCAGAGCTTATAAGGCTCCGGTCTTCCCGTGTCATATAACTTCCGCTCCCTAACTTCTGTTTGCGCACACTTTATTGTACGAGGTTCATAACTGATTTATTTTTTAAAACTCTTAAGTACAAAACACGATAAAGTTATTAGGTCTCGTTCTACGCTCAGTAAAAAATAATAAAGCTCCTTTTCTTCCTGTTTAACAATTTAAAACTCGTTCTTATTTCGCACAGGTAAAATTATTGAGAAGTGAAAAATGTATTAGAAATATACATCTCAAGATCACAGGAACAAAAGCCGATACAATAATGACATATCGCTTACAGTAGTTTGCTAGTGCTTCCTTCCGTTATTCTCGCTGCATTGTTATTTCTCGGAAGGTGGTGAAATATTGCGGTGTCGCGTACTGAATGCGGAACTACATAGTGTGAAAATGATCTTTACTGGTAGTGCTAGGAGAAGTGGGGTAAGGTTTTGTTTCACATTTTGGATACAGACTGTGATGCAGTTTCCAAGTTTGCGATTATGGCAGGAAGGTTTGTTTTGAAGTGGCTGTAGGGTGGCACAGGTGTCGACAATTCCGGGAGAATCGCCGGCGGTTGTGAATCACGGTAGAAGCAGCGCGCCGCATTCATCTTGCCACTTTCGTCTTGTCAGCGCCGGCGGTTTGTTGCACTTTTTAAGCTTAACAAGCCATAAATTATGTCTGCACTTGCTGGCAGAGCTCGAGTGGCAAAAATATTAATATATTTTTTTAGATGCTATATTATTATTGGTTTTATTTATAGTTTCAGAATATTGGAGACAATGTCTCGACTCTCGATGTTTCATAATGGCTAGTCAGTATCCGAGGGAGTTTCCATTACGGTCTCAGTATCACAATGATAGCACACAATAGAGACGACGCCTGGACTCGCCTGGCGCCATATTAAAGTGTTTCTACGTAATGTAATATCGCACCCGTTCACCTTTACTGGTGGTGATCGACAGAACAATGTCGTACATTTATTATCAACGTAATTAATAAGGTATTAACAATATTGGATAGAGTTACACTAATATATTATACTTGTCTTAAAAGCAAAAAGCACCTGTGGCGTAGCTAAAGATACTGGTAACAAGGTCTACTTTTAGCGAGTTGCCCATATTACAGAATAGGTGGCACACCTGTCGCTCCACTTAATGGGACTACAGCTGTCACTTCTATTAAATAATAATCTATTTTTTTTGAACGAAGTTCCTTATCGCACGTTACACTCTAGCCAGACGCTTGGCGAATGAGAGCTAGGCCGAAAAAAGTGTAAGAATTTGACACTTTTGTGTTACCATAAAATTGATCATTAGAAAGTAGCTGCTCCGCTAGCAGTAGCCGCTGTAGCGCAATTGGCTAGTGCCTAGCGCGTTCGCTGTTAACCGAAAGGTGATTGGTGTTTCGAGCCCACTTCGAGCGAGACTTCTTTTAGTGTTTTTTTAATATCATTATGATTTCATCGAACATTGCCCTAATCATAAAGTTTTCAATTTGTTCAATGTCAACATAGAGGGCGCCCTCTACCGGCATTGTCTAACACTTCTGCCACCAAATCCTTTTACTTAGTCAATTTTCATCCTTCAGTATTCACAACATTCAACTGTTGTCTTCATTTTGCTCATAACATCATTTATCAATCCGAATTCTTCTCTAATAACATCGTTCTCGAATGCAGTCAGTGCACTACAGTAGGGACAATGACACCGCGTTTCCAAGATAAGGTAATCTTTCTTTTTTGGACTCTCAAACGTAGTTAAATTATTTTTATGTCGAAAGGACGACACCTCTCCAAATTTTTAAATTCATTTTTATATAATATCATGTAGCTACTTATTTTGTCAAGCACGTTTTATACCGAGAGCTAAACAGTCTGAAAGAGACATGGCGTATATCCTCAAATGCACTCAAACCCATTGCGCAACGAGTGGAAGGAAATCTTGTTCAAACATCTCAAACCGCACCAAACATATCAGTATCCGAGCAACATTGATGCGTCTACGTATCTGAGCCAACAAACAGCGGGGAAGGGTGAAAGTATAAAAAATGGGGAAACGCGGCTAGAATAAACACAAGTGAAATAACGACATCAAACAATAATTGAAATCATGCTGTGCGAGGCCAGGAGACGAAATTGGCTTCATGTTGTCTAAAAGACGCACGACAAAGTGCAACCTCTATCAGACGGCACTGAGCCTTTACTAAATATTAACTTCACTTCCGCCCCCAGTCAACCCCTTGTGTGCAATTTTTATAGCTTGCGGAAACAAATTTATCTTCTACTCACACTGCGGCGCTCTATTCAATTTAATATAAAATGTTATTATACAGTAAAAAATATTAAAGGTGCAATACTGATAAGGACGAACAGCTGTCAATGGGAAGAAGAAGGGAAGAATCAAAAATATCACAAGGGTCGCGGTCGTAAACACACGTCGTAGCTATTAATCTTCTCGCAGTGAATCAAATAAAAGGTAATAGAGGTCGGCGGAGTTGAGGGGAGAGGTCTCCGAACGTCCTCAATAGGAGAGGCGAGCCCTCGCGATACTGTTATTAGAGAGTTAACTCAATTTGTGGCATATTGTTTGAGAGCGGCTTAATAACAGGCGAGATGTCGCGACCATGGATACTATACTAATAACAAACAGGAATATACACTTTTTATGTGCGAAATTGCTACTAGATTTTGACCGCGGTTCCGCTCGCGTATTCACATTCAAATTTTTACAATCATAATTTAATAAAAGCGGCTCGGTACTTGTGAGACCTTTAGGCTGGCTTTCCACCAGAGCTGTCCAAGAGAGCTGGGCGATTAGCGAGGAAAAAATACCTATATTGTGATGCGAGCGAGAAAGCAGAGCGAGCCTGCCACCTGCCTGCTAGTAGTGATTGTTTGCAAAAAAATATATAAAATATTATAAAAAGTCAAAATTGCAAGTAAATCAAAACGGGAAGACAGAGAACGGCTTTCATATCGCGAAATGAGTGTCAAGTAGGAATTCTGGTAGCAATCAAATACAAAAACAATGAAACAGGGAGATAATTAAAACGAGCATTAGAACAAATGTTATTTAAAGGGAAGTATTTCTAATAGAATTCAGAAGGCTCTCGTTGTCGATTGGTTATTGGGCACGATGTCGAATTAAAGATTATATGGGGCTTTTTACAAATGGATCCGATACTTCTTGGAATTCTGTGAGATAAAAGGGTACTGTTTTATATTGTACTAATTGTTTCCAGATATAGATTTTCAAATAATACTCGAAGAATAAAAATAAGAAAAATTCAGTTTTTTTAAATACAAATACTTAGAAAATTTATCCAGTAACCTAAACAACATATTTATTATTAATTCACAGAAAACCGTGTTTTTAAAATAAAAAATGGTACCTATTCAATAAAAAATCTAATGGTTATACCGAAAGCACGATTTTTGTTATTTTATTTCTGAACTAAAAGAGATGAAGCCTGGGCCGAAGCTCCATACAATTATAAAACGTCATCTCAAATACGATATGTTGGAACATTCATGCCTTAAAGTTTAAACAGATTTTTTTTGCAAAGAGCGAATCAACATCTTACAGCTCCATTTCCAAAAGTCATTTTAAAAATACAGGTACCAAAATGGCTAGTTACCGAGTACTTGTATAGTCCCCGATGACAGTGCCAACTCTCAACATCGCAGGAACGTCGGGTGCCGTAGACACCCTCACAGCGGGGGCCCGGATGTCACGGAAAAATTGCTACTTCCGACTCGAGAATAAGCACAAAAAGGCTCGCCCTAGATATTATTATGAAGTGTACTGACCTTAAGATTGTACACAGTTATATAACGCGAGAGCGCCAGAGGCCGTGCGGAAAATTAAGAATGCCAACTTAGGACAAAATATTATATTTTTTCGTAATAACCAGAGTTTGGCTCGTCTCCATGCTAGGATTCCTGAAATTTGGTATTCCGTTGCTTCAATACATATTAGAAAATGTTATTTACGTTAAAAAGAACATAGATTTTTTAAAGAGAAATAGAGACATACACAATATCAACACAAGAAACAAGGATAAACTTGTCAATTGGCCATGCTAACTTTTTGAACAGAAACGAAGATCTCGAAACCGTTTCGAGATATAAGCTTTCAGTACAATTTCTATTTATCAGATTTTAAATTAAGTCTATACTTTTTAAGATATTCAATAACAAACAATAACCTTAATTTGACCGATGTATGACGTCATCTTAAGCAGTATGAAAAAATGATACCTTTGCCTACAAAAAAAAGCAATCGTCAATCTTTGAATGACATCTTTATAAATTATATTTTACATGTAATTATTTTCTTTGTTATTAGGACATGACGGGATGAAACACTATTTACTTGCCATTGTAAAAAACTATTCAATTTAAATAAATATAAACACGAGTATATAAACAAGAGTAATTTTTAGGTTAGTCGACCTTGACTGACGTTTGCTTGACGTTAATTTGATTGACTGTCACTTTTTATGTGTAGTGGCCAAGATTATAATCCTGTTCTAAATTCATGTGACGTCACGTTTACTTTTCGCGGGTAAAATTTGTAAAATATATTAAAAATAGACGCAATGGATAAAAAACAAAAATATCGAAATTAGTTTCTTAAAATGGGCTATATTTTCAAAACAAATTATAAAAAAAGTATATTATAAATATGTAGCATGGCCAATTGTGTGAGTCGACTCCACCAAATAAATCAATCATTCAAGGGGCTATGTGTGCATTTTTACAATAAGGTCCCCTCTCATATACAAGATCTTTCTTTCTCTAATTTCAAAGATACAATTAAACTTAAATTAATGAAAAAAGCATACTACAGAGTATATCAGAATACTTGGATGATAAGTCCATGTGCATAACAACAATTATATAAATTGATTTTAATTGACAATTCAATAATGTATTTAGATTGTAATTGTATATTTTTTATTGAATTTCTGACATGTATCAATATTAATTTTATTTGACATTTGATTTGTATTTATTGTATTTTTAAATTGCTGTAAAAATGTATTTTCTTTAATTAGGTTTGTAGAGAGAAGTGTATAAAATTGACGATTTCAAGTGTATCTTGTATACCTAAGAAATAAATGATCTTTGAATTTGAATTTGAACTTCCGTGATGAAATGAAGTAACTAATTTCGAGGAAAAAATGTGTTTCAATTTATCCGCTCATAATAAACATTCTGCAGTAACTATCCTTCTAATCTTATAAATGCGAAAGTTTGGACGTTTTTTGTTATTCAATCACGCCTAAACGACTTGTAAAATATACTTGTATTATATCCTGCATTAACACATAGCGTACCTATATAAAACGGGGAGGGTAATTTTGTCAATGATCATTTCTATATCAAAATACAGCAATAGCAAATTTCAAAGGTTGCACCGTGATGAATAGAGAGCACAAATTCAGAGAATATCACATCTAGATTGGCTAGATTGTCGGTAGTCGATGCCCACCGCTGTTTCTATCTATTCAATCCGTTGAGATGGCTGGTATATTATCGAGAACGTGAATAGTACCTGTATGTAATTATGAGATGGATCCATATTCCGTCTCCTGACTATGTCCGGAATTTACAAAATGCACGTCCGTCATCCAGGCAAAAAAAAATACAGAAATCTAAGACAAATTCGTATTTTGTAATTTGTATTTATTATAAACGTGCAACGTTTTCCTGGATGAAAAGTACACTATGTGAGTGTTAAATAAATCAAATCTTATAAAAATCAGGTCAGCCTTTACTGCACGAGTCTGAATCAGAGTAAGTTGCTGATTAATAAGATATAATATGAAAATCACAATGATATTTTTTGAGGCTATTTATCTAAGCTAAATGGCAACAGTAATCCATTAAATATGGCGTGGTTCTACATTGCTTCTGTTCATGTCACAGTAACAGAAATTATTTATTTCAATAATTAATTTTAAGATTATCATCAGTCGTTTGGGAATATTTTAAATTAAATATGAATGCAAATACTGATTTCGAGCAGCAAGTAATTATTATTTCAGTACTGTCTCAATGGCAGGCGGTGCTGTCATTGTGCCAATTTCACGGTATTCACAACAAATTACATATTAAAACGACCGGAAACGCAAACAAAACGCCCGTGCTCGTGACATGAATCGCTTTGGACTCGGCCTGCAACTCTGGTCACACGGGGCTTCATTAGGGTAGGGCCCTACCTAGCGAATTTAAATCTAATTTTATGTTACACGTACGTATCTGGTGTGATTTAGGTTTCAAATTATAAAAATACTAGAACAACCCTTACAAAAGAACTTTCCTAGGGTTTCCTCATTTTGTTTGTTGTTTGTCAAGGTTGTGGTAGTTTTCAAAGTGTGCATATGGGCGTAGCCACGGCCAGCTGCCTAAAAATCAAGAGATTTCTTTAGGTAAATTAATTTACTACTAGAAAAAACATCTAATCAATTTTAAAAGCTGTTCTAAAGAATTTTATTTTTCTCAAACCTAATTAACAGGTAGTGATAAAGTAAATAAAGAAATTCAAGTAACATTTCTTTCCTTCAGGCTACAATGTCCATTAGCTTAAAGTAAACATCGCCAATAAAAAAAATGGTGGAACTTTTCGATTACCTACCACTAATAATAACCTATTCAAAAGCTACAATATTCAAAGTAATTCGTAGTTTGTCTGTCCCCTTTGCCACCCTATGCCATCAAATAAATGTACAGTAGAATCAGCTGCCGAACAATTAAAGCGAATCATCTTACAGCGGAACTTAGAGTCGATATCGGAATAAAGAGATGTTGTTACCTACAGTGAGACGATTCGAAGCATAATCCCTTTAATTAGGGGAGTCACGGAGTCAAGAGACGAAACGACACTCGCGTCGCAGAACTAGCAAAATATAGATGCGATTACCGCGAACGAAACAATATTTGTACAAACTAATTGGTTTTTACACATGACTCCACCGCAAAATTGCAAAATGTCGCTTGCTTGTTTTTCCTTATATCGAGTCTAAACACAAAACCTTGAATCTAATACTATACCTACTCTGTAAAATATAGCTTGATCCCTATGACAGCTCTCAGCAAAATCAATGATATTACTTTATACGTCAGCGTCAAACAAATACTTTATTTTGCCATACCATAATTTCCTGCAAGAATAATTATAATAAAAATATTGTGCTATACATATAAACGAGCAAATTAATTAAAATTAAATAATTAACAAAAAAAATTTACATCAAGTGTAGCAACAAACAGTGTCGTTCGAAAGAACACAAAAGCTAATATCGGCTCTGCCCCTTAATTAAGCGTCGTCGCAAAGACAGCCGGCAGCGAGATCTAGACGAGTCGTGAATGCCTAATTACGACGCTGAGTAAATAACTTTTCTATTTGCGTCGGGTCGGGTCGCGTTCGGTAAAACATTAATCATGATTGAGCTAAGTGGCTTAATACGGGACGGGTATAATGGTGGGCAATGATCGCCGGCGGGGGGTGGCGCCATAGAGACGCGCTACAGGGCGTCCGAGACGTCGACCCTGCTTCTTCTGATACTTCTTGTACCACATAAGTTGAGCCAGGCTGAGCGTTAGAGTGGGGAGAACACCTATATAGATTGCATGAATGCAGTCCAACCACGTGATACTTTTCGGTTTGGTGCTATTATTGGTAGAGCGTTGTCTTGAAACCGGGAGGTTCCGGGTTCAATTCACACTCGTTCCAAAAAAAATACTTAGCACCAATTTTCTTTAAGAATATGTGCATTAATCGACACCTCGTGCCGAAGGACTCGAAGGGCATGTAAAGATGGCGTCCGCACTTCTTCTAAAAATAACTGATATTTACGTCTGTCAAAGAAGTGACACATGTAGGTCTGTTAAGTGCAGCAACAGGCTTGTCACCTATTCTGTTCATTATGGACAACTGGTGAAAAGTGGACACTGTTACTGGTGTATCTGGCCACACCGCAATGTATAAAGGCTGTGAAGGTGTGTGAAGAAGAAGGCTATTACACCTCACTCGTTTTGTACCATTCTAAACAATTATGATAAAATTGAAATACGCATGGCAAGGCAAGAAAAAATAGTAAATGTTTATAATTTCCACGTGACTATGCGATAGTGTTGAGAGCAGCTTGAAGCGGAATCCATTTTAATAATATGGCATTGTAATTAATCTGTATTCAACATAAATAGAGTAATTTGTCACTCGGCAACAATATTCTTTATCATCACAACTCTAAACGTTTTGTCAAATTATCTTTAATAATAGCAAAATAAGCAACTGAAGTATAGTTTGTTGTTGCGATTTAGATACACAAAAACAAAGATAACAACAGACATGCCACTGTATCATCCACTATAACAGTCAACCCCGAATAGTATTAGTAGTAGGGAATTAAAATTGTTAACATTGCCAAGCATGTACATATTCGAATTAGGTCTTTTTGTAAAAAAGTATCCATATCTGTTTAGGAAAAATTATGAAATTAAAAATTATAACAGAAGATATCCAAATTATCTACAAGTATCACCAGCGAAAAGTGCATTATACACAAGAAACTGTTATAAAATGGCAATTAA
The DNA here is from genome assembly GCA_963924495.1 of Nemapogon koenigi. Taxonomy (NCBI): domain Eukaryota; kingdom Metazoa; phylum Arthropoda; class Insecta; order Lepidoptera; family Tineidae; genus Nemapogon; species Nemapogon koenigi. The sequence goes on from OZ004646.1 coordinate 4,884,919, forward strand.
AGTATTTAATAGGCTGCCATTAAACATTAGAGAATTGCCAATAGGATCATTTAAAAGAAAATTATATGAGTGGCTGCTTGATGCATGTTTGTATTGTGTTCAAGAATTTATGAATTAGTTTAAGGGTTTTGATTTTTGTTTTACTTTTTGTAATTACATTTGATTTTGTAAATAATTGTATTTTGTACTTGTGTTTAAATATTTGTATACCCGAAAGGGTTCGTTATTGTTATAACTATGTAACTGAATACGACAAATAAAGATATTATTATTATATTCCACGAAAAGTTTATATAAATATATAAAACTGCTGTATCGCTGACTGACTGACAATCAACGCACAGCCTAAACCACTAAAGATTGGAAGGTATATTCCTTATGTAGAGGATGTAGAGGTGCACTAAGAAAGGATTTTTCGAAAATCTACCCCCAGAGGGTGAAATGGGGTGTAAACGTTGTATTCCTAAACAACGCGTACGAAGTCGCAGGAACTGCTAGTAGTTAATATTATTGTTCTGTTTACATGTTACATGCTCGAACTGTATTTTCGGACTGGGAAGCCCAAGTACAGAAATTAAACCGCGATAGTTACCAAATGGAAAACATAAACATTGAAGTACAAAGTGCCCGAGGCCGCCGCGCCGTTGTTATTGTTCGAATGCCGAAACTAAACCAAGCACAGAGAAAACCCTACGGGCAAAGAAGTAGAAAACTTCCTAGAGGTAACCGCATCTTGATCCTAGAGTATCGTGTTACATTTAGAAGCCGAGACAAATCTAACGACGGATCTTATTTCTTCCAGAGAACAATTTGTAACTGTGATTTTATTTATTGACAAAGAACAAAAACAGCTTGAGTAAATAAGAAAACGTTACATAGTGTGATAAATAAAGTATTTTTCGTCAATAGTATATTTATATTAAATATTGCTATGAAGGATTATATCATCAGAACTTTCAGTGACCATACCTGAAAGGCACGGAAATTTCAGTAATGTAGGTCAGTAGGCTTTTATGAACCGATACTATATATAGTTATGGCTAATAGACCTTACATGACGTATACAAAATAAATAAATTACAAGAGTTCAAACCTCTATTGCAATTTTCAGGACACAGGCAGAACTTGCTGCTTATACAAAATTTTGCGTATTACAGTAATTGTAAATGTTTACAGTGTCTCTTGATATATTTATTTATAAATTCTTAATACTAAAAAAACCGTCGAGCGTGAATGAAAGCAAAATAAATAGCCAGCCACAGAGGAATAGAGGTGTTAGGCCCGTAGCAAGTAGTATTCGATAGCTTTTGCCTACCCTTTCTAGGTCACAGTGTGATTATAAATATAAATACATAACTGAATTATATAATATTAAATTGAAACCATTAATGGTACATAACGGGGAAGTATAGCCTGAAACTATATTGGCAGATATTATGCTCATAACAGTGCGGCTGAAACTAAACGCATTTCCGTTTATCGAAAAATAATTTAGACACAATATTGTTTAAACATTAAATGGTGCCATTAGCCACCATCCCAGCGTTATGTGATAAGAAAGCAGTAAGGTAACAGTGCTCGTAAAGTGCACTCGAGATGATACAGTCCCCGCAAAAGTGGCCACTCAGTGTTAGCGCGGCGCGTCGCCATGGGGCGCGCGAATTCAGCGCCCAGAGAGCTTTTCCTTGTATCCGCAATAACGGTAAACGATAATCTCGATATGTGCACGATACCGCTTGAGATTTTGCTACGATCGTTGCGAAATTCAGTTAGTGCATTTTTAACTGGCATTTGACGCTAAAGTGAAAATCCTGAAACAATCGGTCGGTCGAGCATAGAATTAGAGATTCTACTTCACATTCGTAACATAAAGGGCAGAATTTTATTATAGATAAGATACAATATTGTTTCATTCGTAAATTTTAAATCAGTTTAAGACTAACAGAATTTTCATGGCAGAGATGATTTAGGGCAATGTTCGAATATAATGGAGGCGAAAGATTATATTAGGGTCGTATTATTTCAGCCTACCTCTCCCGGGATAAAGGGCATGAAGAGGGACAGGTATACAAAACGGCAGCTCTCCGACCGCAGCACACGACGTTTAAATTCATGGAAAAGAACCACTTTGTGGGGATTCTTTCCAATTGGCCTTTTGATAAGGATTCACCTTTTAAGTTGAAGCGGGCGGTGAAACTTGAAAACATTTTCGAGGATCCGTTTGCCAGCTTTGCCTTGGTGAGACTTCACAGTCAAACTTTGATTCCAATTCGAAATACGTATTACTTCCCTTTGTAAGCAATATTTTATTTATTGCTCATTTAAATAATAAGTATAATAAAATTCATATAAGAGAGGTCGCGGCATCTGTGCACTCAGCATAAACAATTACATTTTGACGATATATTTGCCGTAGCTTTAATTAAAATTGAATTTTTCTCACAATTTCAGCATAAAATTTATTTAAAAGGTGCGTCGGTGGCCGAGTGGTTAAGACGTCTGGTATTAAGGTCATGTGCCAATGGGTATTTTATAATTAAAAGGTTATATACATAATCCGCTAAAGCACACTTAGAGGCTTTTCCATCTAAAAATATACCTCAACAGAACAGGCCACTCGTTAGATATAGCCTCACAAATACCTTCGGCTAAAAGAGAAAGACTTGGTTGGTACCCTGAGACCGTATCACGGTTTCAGGAGCTGTAAGGCAACTCGTGTAAAAATTGTTAAAAAGTAAAAAAGTTTAAGTGAATTAATTACATTATAACTATGTGGTAGGCTGTATGAAGTGGTACCTTTACATGGGTACCATGAATTAAAAATAACCTGTGACGTTGATGTCGTCGACTGTGGACTTTGAACCGACGCTTTTGTCTCGGACATAATAATTACCTACTCCATCATTCTAGTTTCTAAATGTAAAAAGTGAATATTATTAAACAATTAAACCAGGATAATAAGTATTTAATTTGCTGCAACACCACATAGACCCGGACAATTGGTGACCCGACGAGTACTTCACGCACGCTTAAATAAATTGGACAATTGGAGGCAGTGACTCGGCTAAAATAATAACTGAAAATGGCAGAAGGTAAAAGTGCTGAAAAACAAATTCAAAATGTAGAACAAACGCAAAATTGCGATAAAGTAACAATCATCAAAATTCCACCTTTCTGGACAGAAAAACCAGAGATTTGGTTTTACCAAGTAGAAGCCCAATTTGCCATCCACAGAGTAACAACGGAGGTAACAAAATTTAATTACTTAATTTCACAATTAGAACCAAAATATGTTGAAAACATTTGGGACATTATTACTGGAAATGACCAAATGAAATACTCATTAGCAAAAGAACGCTTACTAAATATTTTTAAAGAAAGTGAAGAAAAACAATTAAAAAGACTGTTAACGGGTATTGAACTAGGAGATATGAAACCCAGCCAATTATTACGTAAAATGCAGACATTAGGAGGACATGACTTATCAAGTAAACTCCTGCGCACACTTTGGTTGGATAAACTACCAGCTTCAATAAAAAATGTGGTTGTTGTCAGCGAAGAGAACTTGGAAAAAGTTGCTGTCATGGCGGATAAAATACAAGAAATTACCCCACACTCTGAAATATATAGTACCAAATCCATACTCGGTCCAAGCTGTAAAAATTATGTCACTATGAAAGACTTAGTATTAAAAATAGAATCCTTAGAGAAACAGTTGACATCCATGAGAGTATCAAGACCAAAAGAACATAATAGGCACCGAAGCCGTAGCCAATCTAGAAAAAGGTATGACCCTAATGGCAAATTTTGTTATTACCATTTTAAATTTGGAAAACAATGCAAGGAAAACAAATGTAAGCAACCATGCAGTTGGATTAAGTCGGAAAACTCGAGGCCGCAGCAGAATTAACGGCTAACTCCGCTGCAAGTACTACATGCCGCACAGCCAGATTGTTTGTAACAGATAGAGTAACACATTTAAAATTTCTTATTGATAGTGGAGCTGATGTATCCTTAATTCCAGCAAGACATCATGACAAAATAGATAAAAATGTAAAATTGTATGCAGCAAATGGCACTGAAATCGGAACATACGGAATCAAAATTTTGACCCTCAATTTAGGATTGAGAAGAACATTCCAATGGCCTTTCATAATTGCTAAAATTGATAAGGGAATCATAGGTGCTGATTTCATAAAAAATTACAACTTATTAATAGATCTGCATAATAAGAAATTGGTAGATAACATCACAAAACTGTCAATCACTGGATATGTCATGAAGATTACACCAAATGAAGTCATCAGTACTATGAGCAGAGACCAGAAATACCGAAATTTATTATTGAGTTATCCGGAACTTACTAAACCAAATTTGTTACCATCTACCCTCAAACACAACATTTGTCATAATATTGAGACCAAAGGAGACCCTGTTTATTCAAGACCAAGACAACTAGATCCAAAACGTTTAGAAATAATAAAACAAGAATTTGAATTTATGCAGCAAAATGGGATAATCAGACCATCAAAGTCGGAATGGGCAAGTCCGTTACATGTTGTAACAAAATCTGATGGATCACTACGACCTTGCGGGGATTATAGAAGACTTAATGCTTTAACAGTCCCTGACAGATATCCTATTCCAAGATTAGATGATTTTTTAACTATACTTCCCGGTAAGACTATATTTTCTAGAATTGATCTTTTTAAGGCATATTACCAAGTACCTTTAGATGAGGAGAGCAAATGTAAATCTGCAATAATTACACCATTTGGCCTTTTTGAATTTAATGTAATGAGTTTTGGACTAAGGAATGCACCTGCTACATTTCAGAGGTTTGTAAATTCTATTTTTAATGGTTTAGAATTTGTTTTTGCATATTTAGATGATATATTGATAGCTTCTAATTCACCTGAGGATCATGAATCCCATCTTAAAATAGTTTTTGATAGACTTAACCAGTTTGGGTTACGCATAAATATTTCAGAATCTGAAATTGGACTAACTGAGCTAGTGTATTTAGGATTTCAAGTATCAAAAGATGGAATTAAACCACTACCAGATAAAGTCAAAGCAATATTAGAGTATAAACTTCCAGAAACACTTCATGAATTGCGTACCTTTCTGGGTCTTGTAAATTTTTATAGACGATTTTTAAAAGATGCTGCAAATACACAGGCTATTTTACATGATTATTTAAAGGGAGCAAAAAAACATGATAAAAGAAAAATAAATTGGTCAGATGAGGCAATTAAAATGTTTGAAAAATGTAAACAAGATTTATCTAAGATATCACTACTATCTTTACCAAATTATGATTGCCAATTAGCGTTGTTTACTGATGCATCTGATGTAGCTGTAGGATCAGTATTACAACAATTAGAAAATAATTATTGGAAACCTATTGCATTTTTCTCAAAGAAATTAAATAATACTCAGAAAGCATACAGTACTTATGATAGGGAACTTCTCAGTATATACTTGTCTATTAAACAATTTAAACATTATTTGGAAGGTCGTGAGTTTATAATATTTACAGACCATAAACCTTTAATATTTGCTTATAGACAAAAAAATGAAAAAGCTTCTCCAAAACAAATGAGACAATTACAATATATCTCAGAGTTCTCAACAGATATTCGCCATATAAAAGGTAAAGACAATATCATAGCGGACACTTTGTCTAGGATAGAGGAAATCACTTTAATAGATTTTGACTTAATAGCTAAAGCCCAAGTAAATGATACAGAGTTACAGTTTTTAAAAGATTCAAACTCATTAAAATTTAAGCCATGTGAACTAAGTTCAGGAAATGTATTATGGTGTGATATTTCCACCAATAATATTAGACCCTATATACCCGAGAAATTCAGGAAAATAGTGTTTAATCAGATTCATAATCTTTCACATGATGGTATCAAATGTACAATTAAAAAGCTAACTACTAAATTTATTTGGACTAATATTAAAAAGGATACCAAATCCTGGGCACAAACATGTATAGATTGTCAGAAAAGTAAAGTTAACAGGCATATTAAAACTCAATTTTTCACATATAAAGAACCTGACCAACGCTTCGAAATAGTACATATAGACTTAGTAGGCCCTTTACCTCCTTCTGAGGGAAATGTTTACCTTGTATTGATCGCTTTACTGACTGGATGGAGGTAATACCAATTCCTAACTCAACAGCAGAAACTGTTGCTAAATCTTTCTATAATAATTGGATAGCTAGATATGGAATACCTGAATCTATAATTTGTGATAGAGGTGTTCAATTTAAATCTGAACTGTTTGGCAAGTTAGCAATACTTTGTGGTACAAAACTTAAATTTACCACTAGTTATCACCCACAATGTAATGGCAAAGTAGAAAGAATGCATAGAACTTTAAAATCTGCACTTAAAGCTCACAATTGTATAAGATGGACAGACACACTACCAACTGTACTGTTGGGAATGCGTTCTGCTCTCAGAGAGGACAAATTGTACACAATTAGTCAAATGTTGTATGGGACTACAATAAGAGTACCCGGTGAATTTTTTGAAAAATCAAAATTTTCATCAGATACAAACTCTTTTGTAACAGAATTACAAAATATTATGAGTGAACTTAGACCTAGAAGGCGTTCACCTACATTAAATAAAAATGTATTTGTAAATAAAGATTTATCAAAGTGTACTCATGTTTTTGTACGGATTGACAGAGTAAAAAAGCCTTTAGAACCATTTTATGAAGGACCTTATTTAGTTATTGAACGCTTTGATAAATATTTTTCAATTAAAATTAAGAATAAAAATGTGAATGTAACTATAGATAGGTTGAAGCCAGCCTATATTTTAGAATATGATAAGTTTCAGTTACCTATAGATGTACATACTGATAAACTGTGTAATACAGAGCAAACTAGCAAAAATATTAACATTTGTAAGGATAAGATCCCTAAAAGTGTTAGTTTTCCTAAAGATTATGTAACAAAGAGTGGTAGGAAAGTTAAATTTCCAAAAAAGTATATAAGTTAGTGTAGGTATAAGTTGAATTTAAGTTTCATATATTTTACCTAGTTATGTACAGTGTTAATACTAAGAAAATAGATTGTTAGTGTAACCTATATACATGTACAGTATTATTGCTTGTAAGATATTACTTATTTCTAAATACCTAAGGATTAGAATGTTATTATGTAACTTATTAAGGTGTCATAAACTTTTAAATATTATGTAGTAATAGTTACAAACTGAATAAATTAGATAAACTTTAACTAAAATTATAAATATAAAAAAATTGTAATAAGTGCTTATACATTTTTTTTATATTAATCAAATACTTAATATATATATACCTAATATGTATACTTAATCTCTGTAAGATAAACTGTTAAATTTAAATTAGTTTAGTTAATTGATTTTAAGTAACAGTGTATCGTAACTTAAGCATAACTTTAATATTTTTTTTAAGTTACTGGAGGGAGAGTAATGTGGTAGGCTGTATGAAGTGGTACCTTTACATGGGTACCATGAATTAAAAATAACCTGTGACGTTGATGTCGTCGACTGTGGACTTTGAACCGACGCTTTTGTCTCGGACATAATAATTACCTACTCCATCATTCTAGTTTCTAAATGTAAAAAGTGAATATTATTAAACAATTAAACCAGGATAATAAGTATTTAATTTGCTGCAACACCACATAGACCCGGACAACTATTTTGACTGCCTTGTATATAAATGAAATAAATGTATTTATTACTTGCAGTGCCCTCTGAAGCAAGCACTTATTCTTAAAGAAAATCTTGCTTACATTTTTTGGTTAGCCAATGCGCTATTGACGAGCTATATTTACGGTATTGATTAGTTTCCTATCGTTTGTCATTGTATCTTCGTGTATTTGGTAGGGAAGTTAGGGGGCGGTTTCCGAACGGAAGCGCTCTCTCGCCTGAGCGACGCATACATCCGGCCCGGTAATAACTGAACACAGCGTCTCCTTGTGTCGTACACGTTTTTACGACAAGGACTGGAAACACTCAATTACAATAACCGGGTAAATCTATTTTTTTCTTTTATAAACAATGTAAATTCTTATACGTTATATATTATAGGTAGAGAGATGGAGACAGAAAGTGGTTGTAAGCACTTGCCGGTAGAAAAAATATTTTTCGTGTAGTCTGAGCCCCCCTCTACAAATTCTTGTAGTCGAGTAGGGGTCCAGCGCTTGTCGGTACGCCGCTGAGGTGCTTTAGAAAAAGAAAAAAAACTCTCCTTTTTAGCTGGCAGAAAATGAGTGAACAGCACCGGTTGTAGGAAAAATATTTTCTGCCAATTCAAAAACTCTCTAAAGCGCCTCAGCGGTGTACCGACAAACGCTGGACAGGTCTCGACTACAAGAATTTGTAGAGGGGGCTCAGACTACACGAAAAAGAGGTTTTCTGCCGGCAAGTGCTTACAACCACTGCCATCTCTCTACATATTAGAACGAGATGACCTGTGCGAATACTCCGCACCGTTAGTGGTGTAGTTGTCATAGTTCAACTCATCTCCAAAAGATGGCATCTTTTACAAAATTAATAAATTAGTCTAATTTTAAAACAAACATTGAATTTTGATTTGTTTGTTTATTTTTCGTCATTAGAGGGAAATATAATCTTCAAAATGGCGTATCAAACAATAACTTTGATACAGTTATTGATACCGACAAAAAACGCCTTTGAGAAATAATAATAGGGATATGGGATAAATTAGAGAGATAGTAACTTTAAAAAGCATCACTGTCGACGATTTAATTTTCTAGGTTGTAGCAGCTTTACGCATTTCATCCCCTATTATAGTATTGAGTTTATACAAAAGTCTATAGAAAATTTTCCAATTTTCCGGGCAAACATTCCAATTTTTCTTTACCTAAAGAACCCTTTCTACCCTAGCTATCGATTATTTACTATCTCATTACCATGGTAAAGTAATCCAAACGATCAGAGTACGTCAGAAAACAAAACTCATATAGCACGATATAATACTCAAAGTGTTACCTGCAAGTCGTTAAATATTTTCAACAAGTCACGAGTAGCTAGAGGAATGCTTCTATATTGATGTACTCGTTATTGAAAACGCAACGAAAGAATCCGAACGTGCCTGCACACTTCTCATATCTTCGCACTTCAAAATCTACAATTTTGTACACATGTAGACGCGAAGCTTCATATAATTTAATATCAAAATGAAATTCTATGAGTGAATTGATCTAGAAGGAATGTGTGAAGCGAGATATTATGAACCCCATGGCTTTGAAAATACTTGATTCAAAACTATATTGTACGAATAATTCGCACCGTTAGTGGTGTTGTTGACATAGTTCAACTGATTTCCAATGCATGGCGTCTTTTAAAATAATTAGTCTTATTTTAAAAGAAACATTTAATTTTGATTAGTTTGTTTATTATTCGTCATTAGAGGGACAAATAATCTTCAAAATGGCGTATTAATACGGACAAAAAAACACCTTTGAGAAATAATATATACCTAGAGATAGTTCAATGACAGATTTTAAATTAGAACAGTTCAGATGTTACATAATCTTAAACTTTCTTTATAATGGTAATATGAACAAAGATATTTGACTGGTTTCGTGCACAAGACGTAAAAAAAACATGACTGAGGTAATAATTTTAAAAAGCTTATCAAAAGTGGAATATATTTATTGGACAAAGGCGCCCTCAATTCATGACTCCATAAAAGCATTCACCTCTCAAAGAATCTATATATATATAAGCAAAAAGTAGGGCTATTGGAAAAAAGAGCCTTAAAAATGTATGAATCCATAAAATCTTCGTAGTCCGACAACAAACAGCGTTCAAAAATGAAACCAAACAAAAAATCGTTTCTGGACGGTTCAAGCATAGAACGAGTCCGCCTCGCTCACAATACTGATTGAAAGCAAATAATCAAATGATAGGGAATGGACGCGCGGTCTGTTCGTAAATACTAGGAAACTCCATCGAAGTGTTGTAGTTTATTGTTTAAAAAATATTCCAAACATAGCTTTTTTATAAGTAGCACGATGTCTCGAGCTTTTAAGCTGATTGTAAGTTGCAAACTTCGATACTTTTTACTTAGTTTGAAACATCGCATTGTTCGTTTCAATATCGGTAACAAGTAGCTTATTTAAAAGAAAACAAACATTATTGGTAAATGACACTTTCCCCAATTCCCTGAAAACGACACTTCTAAGAAGTACTCCTAAAAAATAACAACATCACATTTTCAGTAATATAGCGAAAATACGACAGCGGATTATGAACCAAAAGTCAGAAAATATAAACAGTATGTCACCATACAGCTACTTCCACTTTTTGCGAGCTTCTCAAGCGTCTTCATTTAGGTGACATTAGGAAGAAATATTATGAAAAATAACATAAAGTAGTGATATATTATTAAATTAGATACTATAATTATAGGTAAAATTAAGGCAAATTCTACATCAAAAATTAGAAAAATATGAATAGAAAATGGGATTCGTGCGTGCCTCACAAATACCATCGGCTAAACGAGGGAGACTTGGTCTTCCGCTGGGTACCTTGGAACCGTTAGACGTTTTCGGGAGCTGTAAGGCAACACGTGGAGAAAGAAAAAAAACATGAAGTGGGTAAAAATAGACGTACTTACGCGGAATCATCGTTTTTCACGCTACAAAAATAATTAATATCAATTATGACTTAACTTAGATATCCCCAAAATATTGGAGTTTTTACTATGAAGTACAATTTCAGATTTGAAAAACCCAGCACTAATTAATTTATTCAGAAGCAATAAACAAACGGTCCGTTACAAAGGGGCAAACAATTCGTGTGAATAATAAATTCGATTGTGATCGCTACTACTAAGTACGAGTATATACAAGTGGTGTTTCACTGGCGGTTAGGGCCAGCCCGAGGGGGGCTGTCACCATAAAGATGAAGACCAAACACTAGTGTCAAACATAGGAGCGCCCGCGCCGCGCCCGCCGCAACATAACAAACAACTTGACCGATCACCGACCTCTGATCGATCCGGGAACGGGAAACAATACTCTACAAACATTTTGTATTGAAATTAAGTGGGGGGATATAAAGCTATGTAAATCAACAATCGATTTGACATTCATGTCTAATTTTAGCTGAATTTCATGTAATAAATAATAACACTTATTATGTTATCGTTAGCGATTCAATTTATTTATATTTTAATAGCTTTCCGCCCGGTTTCGCCCGTAGAATTTTTTGAAATGTGGCATAAGAATTTATCCCGAAGGAATTCTGTTGTGACGTGAAATAAGGACAAACAAACAAACAAAGACACTTTCGCATTAATTAGTTATTGAAACATGACACATTATACAAACTCAAGCTACAAGCAACAAAAATTATCAAAACTTATTAAAAAGTAAATTCCATGTTCGTTTATAGAAAAAATTCTCGAGAAACCTTTACATAAGGTGAAATTTAATTTCCTTAAGTAGGCAATTAGGTTTTTGGGAAAATTACTGGGGGATGATACAAGTAAAAATCAAGTAGCTAAAGGACCTTCCAAGAATTAATGGAATAATGACTACAGGAGTTTTCTTATAATGTGAGTCGTCACGTGAAGCAGAGCTCAAATTGTGTTAGAAGAACCAATATCTATTTTGGGAGAGCAATTTTCTACTTAATAATATTGTATTAAACAAGACTAGCTGTTGCCCGCGACTTCGTACGCATTGTATAAAGAATAGTGACTAAAACGCAGAGTTGTTCCCTTAATTTAATTTTTTTTAAATGTGTAAATTCGTCCAATGTCTTCTCTACCTTAGATCTGACCGAAATAACATTTTTTCCCAATACAAACTTCAAAAGTCCTTAAGGGTTGTTTTGAAAAACCTTAAAACACATATTATTATTATATTATTTGTTTTGAAGAGTATTTATACCTAGTTTCAAGTTAGTACACGCAGGGAATACGATTTTAGGTCACCTCCTATGTCCTCTAGTTTAGTTTCAAGCAGATCCGACTAAACTAACATTTTTCCCTACACAAACTTCAACACCGCGTTGCACCTTTTATTAATGGTTGTTTTTAAAAATCCTAAAACACATGTTTTATTCTTTGTTTTGAAGAGTATTTGTACCAAGTTTCAAGTTGGTAGATTTTAGAAAAAAAAAATCTTAGTGTACCTCTACCTACACCCTCTAAGGAATAAATCCAATCAAATTTCATCTTCAGTGGTTTAGGCTGTGCGTTGTCTGTCAGAAGTCAGAATGTCACGGTTCTTCTTCAAAAAATAAAGGAGTTATTAGTTAATTTTGGAGTTACTTTGAATCTATATTCTTTAATGATCATGTTTTTTACGAGTATACAAATCCATGGATTGAAAGCGCAATAATAAACAAACGGATGTTATATTGTACTAGCATTCCGCCTCGGCTTCGTCTGTGTATTATTTCTGAAATGTGACATAAGAATTATCCAGCAGGACAACACATTTTTCTAGGAAAAAAAGTAGTTAGTAGTAAAAGTAGTGTCCAAAAAAATACGTCGATTCGTTGCTCTGTATTGATGTGAAAGAAAATAAACAAACACACTTTCGCCTTTAGAAAGATAATTTCAGTCGCGGCAAATTTCTCTTTATACTGTCATCCTAATATACGTTCTCTCATGTGTCGATCAACGTATTCATATCTGAAGGAAAATGGACATTTCCCAATATTTTATATTTTTTAAAGTCTATGGTGCATCGTCCATAATGTGATTTTAATTGAGGGCGTAGACGCGCTGATCCGCCGACAGATACGCTTAACTTCATTAGGCCCGCTCGACGATTACATTGGCTACTAATGTAATTGCAGTGTACAACTATTTCGCGGTCGTGAAACGATCCTGTGACAATTGCAATGTTTAAAATCGTTCAATTAAACGCTGAAATGTTTTGCTAAATAAAACTATTTATCATAACTTTGTATTGAAGATTTTCAAAATATCTTAATAAGTATTTATTAAAACACAATAGGATCACGCGATTGATTTATTAACTATCATGTGCAGTTGCATATACCTATAGTAGCGGCAACGAGTTAACGCAATCCTGACAGTTAACTGTCTATGAAGTTTTGTAATTATTGTAATTGACTGATATATACGTAATTGTAATACTTTATTGTTTCGAGCTCTATGGTTTCAGATGACAACATAGTGATGTAGTAGTCGTGATAATTTAACGAAACCATAGATTAAATAACTCTAAAATATCAATTAATTTTAATTAAAAAAATTGATATATTTTTAATTCAAAGGTGCGCGACCAGCAACGTAGGTACGCTGTCCCTCCCCCCGCGTCACCCTAGCCGGCAAACTCGCGTGCATTCCTGTCTAGTTTTGTTTTGACGTTAGTACTGAGAGAACGAACTGTGCTTGCATTTTGTAAATTTGATAGTGAAATTGTTGTTAATATGCCGAAACATACAAAGAAAACTGTTTTAAATAGTCAGTCGCGGGAGTTCGTCCTACGAATTCGTAATTATTTTGAACGAGAAGCACAAAATGGTGTCCATTCTGTATTACCCGTCACGTCAGTGCTCGATCGAGTAGCAGATGCGCTTGATATTGGAAAGAACACTATCATTAGAATTAGCAAAGAAAAATATGGCGATACTGGCATAGAAGATAATTTTCTTCACACTCCAAAAAAGAAGAAACGGTCAAAGCCTATAGTAGGCGTCGATCGTTTCGATGCCGATGCCATTCATAGGCATATATACGGGTACTATTTGCGGAAAGAATACCCCACAAGGCGTAAGATGGTGCAATCACTAATGGAAGCTAACTTATTTTTTCGAGGAGAAAGTTCGTTATCGAAGGTTTTAAAAAATATTGGATTTCGATACAAGCAAACTAACAAACGCAAAATATTAATGGAAAAGTATGGCATCGTCATGGCAAGGTACACATTCTTACGAGAGGTGAAGGCAATTGAAGATTGGCAGAACGTCGTCTTTTTAGATGAGACATGGCTTAATGCCAACCATTCAGTTGGTCGTTCGTGGACTGACGATACTGGAGCATCTACATCGAAAGTGCCAGCTGGTAAAGGAGCTAGACTAATAATTTGCCACGCTGGTACTAGCAATGGTTTTGTTAATGGGTCGTTGTTGGCGTTTGCATCGAAAACCACTGGAGATTATCACGAGGAAATGAACGGGGAATTGTTCACAAAATGGTTTAATGATATGCTACGAAGTTTACCTGAACCATCTATTAAAATCATGGATAACGCCCCGTATCACTCCGTGCAAATTGATAAGCTACCAACGCAATCGCAGACCAAAGCTGATATTGTTGCCTGGCTTCAAATAAATGGCATAAATTGTCATGTCAATATGTTAAAAATGGAGCTGATGAATTTATTAAAAGCACATAAACCGATAAACAAGCGATATGTCATCGACGAAATGGCGTGTGAACATGGTCACCGAGTTATTCGTTTACCACCATATCATTGTGAATACAATGCTATTGAATTGATATGGCCACAAGTAAAAGGATATGCAGGACGTCACAATACAGAATCCCCATTCACTACATCAAAAATGTTGAAACTGTTAGAGGAAGCTTGTGCCCATGTAACCAAAGACGACTGGGAGAAGGTGGTAAATCGGACCAAAAGAAAGATAATGGAAGATTACGAAAGAGATGTCAAAATAGATAATGTTATAGAAAATGAAATTGTAATTAATTTAGAAGATGAATGTAGTGACGACGGTTCAGTTGAGAGTGATACGGATACAACCGAGTCAGATACTAACTTTAGAATTGGTGGAATTTAAAAAAAAGGAACTATGTCTGTTCTCAGACTTTAAAGTATTTCATATCAAATTTCATCAAAATCGGTTCTGTGGTTTAGCCGTGAAAAGGTAACAGACAGATAGACAGAGTTACTTTCGCATTTATAATATTAGTATGGAAAAGTTTAATTTTTTTGTTTAATTATTTGTTTTTGAATTTCATTGTATTGTTTTTTTTATTATCGTATTTAATTTTGTGCTTTGTTTTAGGTAATTAAATTAATAATAACCAACACACTTGACTTTTGATTTATCGATAAAATTTACATGATATCCCAACGCTATTACCAACTGTCAGGATTGCGTTAACTCGTTGCCGTTAGTATACTTACAATATTTTATCTACGACCTTCGTATTAATTACAAACAAAATGGGTGCAAAAATTAAGAAGATAATAAGTGGATAAGTGCTGTGTGCAAAAAAGGCTGTATAATGGGCCGTTCACACTTTATTAACTGTTAAGTGCGAACGCGACTGCGAAATGTTAAGTTTTAAGGAACTGTAAAATGTGAAATGTTAAGTAAGTGTTCTCACTTTATTAAGTGATTAGGGTCCTTGGCAGTCGGCCATCTTACTTCTGTCAAAAATATGGCAATCTCAATTAATCCTAGAAAAATGATTATATTTATACAACATTTTGAACTCAAATTGCTGATAGTTATTTATGGAAATAATATATATATTTATAATATTATGGAATTTATGATAAGGAAGTAGACAATATTTATCAAACAGAGTTAATATGTAGTTTGAAGATAATTTGTTGCCCAAAGAACAAAGTTAAACCTCAATCTACAGCAGACGACAGATTAATCGCGCAGCCATAATTGAGCGAGCACGTCAACAGTATTTAGAAATAAATGCACAGACGGCTGCGTAGCTGCGTCAACGTAAATTTGCCTAAACGACTTGGTTTGCCCGAGCCCTGACTCCACGGTGGCAGATGTAAATGAGCACGGGGCGGGCAAGTCGGCGCCTCCGCCCGGCGCCACTATGACGATACGACCTAACAGCAAACTCTCGATGCCTTTCTAGCACTATATTATATAGAGATGACAGCGTGTCACATGTGCTCTGTAATTGCGTGGAATTAGAGGGTTATTTGTGGGGGCTCGATCATAGAGCAGTTCGTACGTGCACGTATCAGTTACATGGGATATATACAATACTTCGTTTCAGTATGATTATTATATGACATAGCGTCGATAGCGCTTTGGTCGCTGATTCCTGATACTGATCCTTACTGTAGCTTCTATACATCAACTTCTCTTGCTTCAGGAGGCTCGCTATTCTTTTGAAAATAGTAGATACTTGCATTGAATTCAGCGACAGTCTTGTCATATGTTCCGAGTAATATAGGTAACTTTCTAAATGTCGACATTGTAACCAGAGCGTATCAACGACTTGG
Source organism: Nemapogon koenigi (assembly GCA_963924495.1). Taxonomy (NCBI): domain Eukaryota; kingdom Metazoa; phylum Arthropoda; class Insecta; order Lepidoptera; family Tineidae; genus Nemapogon; species Nemapogon koenigi. The sequence continues at coordinate 4,901,174 of OZ004646.1, forward strand.
AGTTGGTGTTAGTACGAGTTATACGAGTACAAGTAGGTAAGTGTTGACAGCAAGTGCCTAATAAAAATATTTTAGTTCCAAAACCGCAACAGAGACTCGTTTGCCACAGCCGTAAACGACAACGCCATATGACATCTGTTCTGATTGGCTACAGATATAGGCAACTTCATAAATGTGTACATTGTTACCAGAGTGTATCAACAACGATATTTTTCGCAGTACAAACAGCCTAAAAAGACTTGGAATAAGTTGGTGTTAGTTATACGACAAGTGCATAATAAAAAGTATTCGAGCTTTCGAGGTCCAACCGCAACAAAGACTCGTCTGCCATAGCCGTAAACGTCACCGTCATAAGTGTATGACATACGCTCCCGCGCGTTACACGCACGTCTTCACTCGTTAAGTGTTTATGTCGATGTTCACTTAATGGTTCAGAGTTTTCTTCAGAAACTATATTTTAGACATTACTATTAACCTGATACCTTATTTTAGTGAAATATTATTATTGTCAGTGTCGTGTTTTAAATGAAAAATGCAAGCACTTTTGGTAAGAGTGCTAATGCAGAAGCAATAGGTGGCGATATTTTTTAGAGCATGGTCGAGTTTTCTTTTGATACACACAAGGACAAATAACACTATTCCGAGAGCAAAAAACCATCTATCAACACGACCTTTATCCCAAGAGGGTTTGGCAGACACAATCAATTGTTATTTTCTAGTACGATCCAGAAATATTTCTTTCGCTTCCTCTATTATCAACACACCATTCGCATACAGAGCTTTTTCATTACGCCTCCTGGAAACCGTGTTACCGGCCCAATACATTACTTAATTTATGCCCATATTACCCAACCCAACCATGCGCAATTTCTAAACTTGATGATATTTTGGAGGCTAGCTAAGGAGTAGGCAGCTGTAGTGATATATTTTTGAGATTTCTCAGTAGTTTGTCACTTGAGATCACTTAAGATTTATATAAAAAAAATAATTGATATAAGTTGAGCTCTTTGACATTCGGTGCACAGTACAACATCCATACTAATATTATAAATGCGAAAGTAACTCTGTATATCTGCCTGCCTGCCTGTTAAGCTTTCACGGCTAAACCACCGAACAGATTTTGATGAAATTTGAAACAGAGAAAGCTTGAACCATAGGGAATGGGGGGATGAAAGTTAGTAAAGACCCCACAGGGCGGAAAAATAAGTAGATTTTTGTACTGCGCACCGAATTTCAAAAGCTCAACATATTTGGCAGGAATTATACATGGCCAAGCCGAACTGAAGATCTATCCCGGGGAATTTGCTCGTGCTAATTTAACTCGCAAGATAATCTCTCAATCATATTTAGGATAATTATTCAAAACATGTGGGTGGGAAACGTTACAAAATTAACTGAGGGTAAAACAGGCGCCACGGCGGCGGTCCTCGGATGTGTGCAGCCGAGCTTAATACGAGGAGCAATGACATCTGCTTTCGTTAATTACACGTGACCGGGCACAGATACTGACAGGTAGCAGGCTCGCCCACAATATACTTGTCACCACTCATTTAACTGAGTAATAAACAAGTGTATTTACGATATTGACGACATTAACTGGAAAATGAACGATAAAATTGTATTGCAAAATTAGTATGAATTTACACAGTCAAAATATCTCGTACATAATTTTGCTACATTTGCTTTATTTTGATAAATTTATTTCGCCCCTATATAGTCACTACACCCCTCATGCATTGTCGTAATATATTTTTACTTTAAAGTTCAATAATAGTTATTTCCTAGCATATCCAAAATTAATAACAACCATGTAATTATATTACAAGAAAGGTACATCATAAAGTGTTAATAAAAAGCGTCAGAGCGATAAGATGCGAGCTGGGATGCAGGCATAAATCAGGCTCCCCAGCCGATGACGCCCGGCGGAGCCTTCAATTTGGCACATCCTTAAAATGACACACGAGCCGCACGCCCCTAACGACGAAACGCGTCAACTCCCGACCTTCAGTATAAATCAAATAATATACCTAAACACGGCGAACAAATATATTATTATCATCGACCTAAAGAAAAAAAGAACATTTCTATTTCAGGGTTTAGAGGGTTTGCGCAAGATTTTCCTGTCAACGTGTCACCGCAAAAATCATGTGAACTATTATTTCACAGTCATATCATTTAGAATTTCCAAATAACCGCAAATAAAACCCTGGCTTTTGGAGGTTGGGGTTATTTTTGGGATTAAATACTGTTGGGGGAGTGGCGCTTGATGGTATTTTTAGATGTAGTCTAGTAAGCAGTAGGTGAACATAGTATGACATCACCCCCGAAGCAGAGTGGTCGCTATATCAACATTCCGCTATCGATCAGATTGAGAGAGCGGGGCTAGTGAGTGTCGCGCTGTGAAAGCAATCAAGGGTGCCTTCGTAGACAAACTGTCGGGGCGGACCTTAATTGGCGGTCGTGGAGATTTATGCGGAGAGTCGCTCGTCACGTGGCCGCCAATACACACGATTGCTCCGAGATGTGATGTGACTTAGATGTGAACTTTAATGTCCCATAAAACATGAAAAATCCAACCCATATGTTTACTTTTGTAGAATATTCATTTAGGTATGGTCTTGTCTATCACAGTACACAAGCAAATACAGAGACTTTCTTGGATAAAAGATCAGGTAGCCATATTTAATTACATAATATAATCATTAATAACATTTTCCTGCTTCTTGGAATCTCATAGTCGCAGATGAATACTGAATTGTAATAAAATATCCTAGAATAAATAAAGAATACACGCCATTTCTTGTGAAATAATGTATAACAGTAAATATTAAAAATTAAATTTTATCTACTTTGCTCAAGATTTCAATTTTCAAACTCAGCCACTCTTTAGATGAAATGGAAGCCTTTCTAAACTAACGTACATATTAATAAAATGAAGAATCCCGGGGATATGCAAGGAAAATACTATTTTTATCAACAGCCGCTTTGTATATTATTATATTTCGTCAATTGCGTGTGATTTACTTTTATTGTTTTATTTTTATTTTGTCATAATAATCGTATTAAAATATGGGTAAAGCGATAGAACCGCATGCATACTCCTCCTATTGAATCATAGCTAAAACAATGCCTTGACTGTGGACAAAGCTAGAATACATGAATGGGCTAGGATTTTTTCAGGAGTAAAGCATAAAATAAATATAGCAGAGAAAAAGCGCCTTTATTTTTATTTCCTCTAAAGGTAAACTTTCAGGTTCTATTGTAGAGCAGCATACCTAATTTATTATTCAATAGTAGAATTAAAATCTAAATTATTTGGTAAAATAAAGCAACTGTATTCGGGCGTTTATTGTAATATTGTTTGTGAGGCACATCAACCGGCATCTACTACAGACAGGCAAAGATCTAAAAGAAACACTGGTTGTTTTTACAGGGTATTTGCTGGGAAAGGGAGCTCTGTTTCGCCTGGAGTACAGGGAGGGGGGAGGGGCAGTGGTGCCGTTTTCAATTTGCTTTATTTGCGCTTGTTTTAATAGCGCTCACTCCTTATTGCCGGCGCGGACGACCCACCAAATTGCTTCGTGCTCGGACGCCTTTCGATTAAGGAGGCACACGCTCGGCAGAACGAGACGTAAAAACAAAATGTCCGCTGTCCTCCTAATCGATATTCGATAAATATTTATATGTGGCAATTTCTCCAATCTACGTGTATATTTACTAAAATAAATATTTCGAATAAACGCTTTAAAGACTGCAAAAACAAGCCCATCTGTTCAAATTCGTGGAATAGAAAGCGTTGCTCGTAAGCACTTTCCTTTCAAGACAAGGTTAAACTTTTAAAAATATACAAATAGGTTAAGAAAACAAATTCAGATTTAACACAACACCAACACAAAAAGTCTATGATACTGTTGTAGGTAATAAAAATCAGAAAAATATTTGAGAAAATGTTATACGAACAATTGTAACAAACGTGTGTAAAAGATCCTACAATAGTGTTAGTGGGAGCCCCTTTACAGCGATTTAGTCTGCGACGTGCACCATAAGCCGTTTGTGGAGATTTCACGCTTTAAAGGTGTGCTAACATAAAGAACACTGTGCCAGATGACAAACAAACGTGCAATAGTCTTAAATCTTTGGTAGCTACGCGAATGGCGCTTGGTTAATCTTAACAAAACCTCTTATACAGAAATCTTTTTATATACTTATTTTACGTAACTAAGTTATTTTAGAACTAGATTTTAGATGCTATTCAATCAATGTGATTAAAGACAGACAATATATTATAACTTAAATAAAAGTGTACTTGGCTAAAGCCTAAACTTTCTTTCTCTTTCGATTACTTTTCATGGACATTTCACAATATGAAAAAAAAACTGAAACATTAATCTTCGATGTCGCATAATAATCGCAGGATTTTTAAGTAAGCAACCATATACCATAAAAATATAATATGCCACCAACAGCCAACAAACAACCGCCATTATTGCCATCACATTACCTACATCGAAATTGTGTTACGTTCATTACATCAACATTTGAATTCGATTACATGCCTGTTCAATACCAACAATATTTTGATTGCTGTGCGATGTGAATTGTATTGTACTTGTGTAAAGTAGGGTCACTTTATTAATACGAATGGTATTATTATGAAAGCAGACGGTCCAGGGTTCGAATTCCAGATCGAGCAAAATATGTTATGGTAGGTACGAAAAATAAGGCAGATGTCGATAATAATTTGGAGTCAAGGAAATATATGACGTAACTGTTTGTCATATTCATCCATACTAATATTATACATGCGAAAATAACTAAAGGGGTATAATAGGGGATGAAAGTTAGTATGTCTATAGACAAATAAAATATAGTCTATGGTCATTATTCATAAACGTATTTTAGCAACGTTTTTGTTAAAATGTGTTTTGTTTCTTTATATTATTAGTAAAGACAGGTTTGTTAGAGAGTGACAAAACATATTTTAACTAAAACGCTTCTAAAATGTGTTTATGAATAAGGCCATATGTCTCTAGCCTATTATACTCAGCGATATCGTAGCTTTCTATTTGTGAAATATTTTTTAGAATTGGTTCAGTAGTTGGTAGATATATCACAATATCATCAAATTAATCGTATTTGTTTCCCTGAAAAAAAAAAAGGTACAAAAATTATAATATAACTTACCTTAGCCAATGTCTTCTGCTAATCGGAGTGTGGCAGCATATAGCGTCATACTGGTCAGCTATCCACACAATAACTATTATGTAGAATGCAGTGTTGTTGTCATTGAAGAACTCCGACATTATAGTCTCCATTCCTGTTGGGAATGAAAAATGTATGATTTCATTTGGTAAATACATAGGAAAGGTCTATAGCGGTTGCATTAAATAATTTTCTTACGGATTTTTACTTGACTGACTGACAAGACTCAGCTTCGTATCTTTGAGTACAAACATACAAACTTTCGCATTTATAATATGAATTATCTATTATCCCAGTCGTTTCACAAAAACCAAAAGTCATAACATCTGTCAAAGCATTTCAGCAATACGAAAAGCGCAACCAATTTTATCACAAAAAGCTTCCAATCTGTGTCGACTCGACGGCGCGCCGCGTTAAATATCGCGGGTCATGTGTGCGGGCGACATCGGATCTCACTCGTCGGGTGTCGGACTAATTAGGTGTCGACAATTACGCGCTAACGACCGAAATCCGAGCACAGCACGGGCGGAGCTTATTAACAACCATATTCTCGCAGCATGCAACCACGACGTGCTCATTCACTTCTACGACTTCGTCTTCGCATCGGGAGGGGCAGCCAATACTATATCACAGAGTATACAAAGGTTCTACCGTGTGGTAGGGGGTAGCGTCCTGAACTGGTATCAGCAGTAAAACACCTGCTTTGAAGGGTTGCCAAGTGTTGTCATGTTACACTTATGTTTAATTTATATTATTAATTTTCTGCAGTATCGAAATAATTATGCCCCGGACGGTTTAAAGTCAATATAGTTTGAGAAGTCATACAGTTTCATTATGATTGTCAAAGAATACCTATTAGAAGTACTAAGGGTAGTATATCTAATTTAATATACATAATGTAGGTAATAAATGCTAAGAATATAAAAATTCACAGCCTAGACTAGAGCAATATCAAGGGCGTCATACTACTGTATTATATATACTGTGACATTTTGGAGGTGAAGTTGCGAACAAGAAATTTCTCCTTTGCATTCGATATATGGGTGCAATATAAAGTGCAGAGGCACTCGTGTGAGAGACGGTGGAGGTAATTTCGTCAAAATTAACACCGTCTAGCACTTGATGCATTGGCAGCTCTTTTTAGCAGGTATCCGATATTAACTTTCGTAAGTACGTAGGGTAAATAACTATTGCATTTGCAGCGCAGGACACGGATTCGATCTCCACCATGTATTAATGTTTTTTTATTTAAAACTTATGTATATATTTTAATTAGTATAGGTTTTCGAATTGTCTTACAAACTAATCATGTAAATACCACATTGGATAGTTTGAGGTGTGGTAACATAAAATCATCAAGCAACTCTCGTAAGGCATGAAAATATAAGTTTGTAATATATTATAAATAAAATAATTAGATTGAATTGTCTGTCAAAGATTCTATACAAAATCTAAGCAAAAAATTGCAATTTCCCGTCACATGTACCTAATTGAGAAACTACAAAGGCTACTTTTGATTGGCCGCACTCCCTTGCGTATAGCGAAAGCAGGCAAACGCATGGGCGAGTAGGCAGATTCAATGCGAGTCTGGACATAACTCAATACAACTGTCCGGGAGGACGTTGTCGGGATGTGCTTATTTACATTTTGATGAGCCCCGACACTGATACAATAAACACGTAATGTCCGCTCGAGCTTGCGATTGTTACGGTCTCGTCTCCGTTACAAGCGCCGGCTGCACGACACACAATTCAACGAAATCTTGTTATACAAAACAAATACAATTTCCATTCAATTAAAATCAGATAAAATGTACACTTTACGAAAGCCACAAACCATAGTTAAATTAAAATAAATAAATAATGTCATTATAATTAATTACGAATACTGTGGGAAAAGTTATGTGAAGTTAGCCTTTATGGCCGTTTTAACCAAATTTTAATTTTAACCATATTAAATATTTAATTTAGGAATTGCTTAACGTTAAGAATCGACCGAGCAATGGCGGTACCATACACCAACTGGCTGGAAGAGGCTACAGCGAGCTTGGTGCAGAAGGCAAGGAGGAAACCACTGCAATAGTCTTCCCAAGAAAGTTAACAATGGAGAGTCAATACAAGGTGCGTCGCGCTGTGTACCGCCACGATTGACCACGACTGATCTGTCAAGAGCACCACGACTAAGAAGAAGAAATAATCGACTTATGAATTTGGTGAAAACGGCCCTTAGTAATAATAGCCTAGGTAGGTGTACTGTTTGTTCACTATGTTTGTATGTCAAGTGAATATGTTAATAAATTAGACTAGATATAAATAAGTATCGGCTCGCCACCACGCGCCCACGTCTCACCCCCGCGGCTACCATTCATTGACTGCCCATCCCACGCTCCGCGTAGGTCATGGTCCGAGACGACAGAACTAATTCTTTATTGTTATACATACACTACAGTAGATGATTGATTCACTTAAATTTTTAAAGTGCTTATGATTGGAACAGCAGTGTCTTCTGCAATGGATCGAAATTGACCGTCATACCGAAAAATATAAAGGACGCGCGATGATTTTGGTTTTACAATATTTAATAATAACCTAAAAACTAGGTGGGTTACCTAAGTATTACCCATTTTAATTCAGTCGTAATAAGCCAGTCTTGGCTTAAGCGCTATTCAGTAATCCTGAATGAGAGGAGTAAACAATTTAGTCGACAGGTCGACCGGCAGACATGGGACGTGCCCGTGACGGGTCCGACGACCGCCCGGCTATTAATTTTAATTCCGGAACGAACCCGGAACCCGGCGACGATCGCTTGGGATCAGCGAGTGGCACGCACCCGTCCTCACTATCAATCCAACACTACGCCCGGTAGTAAGTATTAAGCAAAATCTACCAATCGAGTTTTGAAAGCGATATGTGATTGTTGCTTAATTTTGATAGTAATGAAGTGAAACCATGCATTTTCATGTATTTAATAACTATTATGTGTATTAATCGTCAGAGGTCGCTTTCAGTTGGTAAATTTTGATTATTTGATTATCGGTAGAGTTAAATGCGTACATAGGTACAAAGCAAACCCTATTTGAGAATGTTCTACGAATTTTTACAGTTTTTGAGCCGCAATCTCAAATATTGTTGAAAATAAAACTTTACTACGCATAATTTACTCGGACTAATCGAAAGCCTATAAAAACTGACTACCAATGCATAATTTTCGAACTTTTTTAAAAATCTATCAGTGAGAAGTTGATAATTATTGTAAAATTATTTAATTTTATGAAACTCAATGTAATAATAAAGCCTAATCAAAATGAGTTCGTCCTAAACGTAGATCTTACATTTTACATTTAAATTCCGCAAGTTTAAAGCAATTTGCAGGAAAATTGCTTTTATTAAAATTAAATCTTGTTTTTTCCAGTGCCATAAAATAGCTAAAGTCAAGTAGAGTGTCGGCATGAGCAAGGTGGTAAAACAGAATGCAATAGCAAGGTGTAAGTAAGAGAGTGCAACTTCTCAGTTTCAGCAGTTTAATCAAGGGGGACACCCGCGGCGCCGCCACCTCTCGTTCTGGCTCAGCCGGTTCCCATCAACATGGCACGCAAATTGAAAATAATGGATGTTGCTCTTTTTAAAATTACTTTCGAATTACGAAGGATTTAAATAATTTACGCTTTTTATTTACTACGCGTCTCCTAAATTAGACAATGCATTATTTATTAAATGTATATTTTTCTCGTATTAAAACATATAATATATAATATACTGCACTATTATAAAGAGAAAGTGCGAATTTTGTGAGTTTGTGTGTATGTAATATCCGGAACCACTGATACGATTCTGAAATTCTTTCACTAATAGGAATCTAACTATATTTTAATTTGTTCTAAAATATCGACGGGCGAAGTCGGGGTTGGAAGGTTAAACACTTTAATAAAAACCTGTTTATATCACTAAATTCAAAGACGAAGTTGCCAAAGTGAAATAATACGTTTAAGTTTTGAAAATCACTTCAATCATTTTGTAAAAAAAATGTCAGACAACTGTAATTCAAGGGAGGCTAAAAGGTTTTAATTAAGTCGCGCTGTAGTACGTAGCCGATAAAGGAGTACATAGTTCGTTTGGAGCGATCATGGAGCGAGCCGCGGGCCAGGCAGCCAGCATTAATGTTTCGGCGCGGCTAAGCCTTGCATTGGAGATCCGTCTTTACGAGCTCGTTAGTGCCGGTAATCGCGACGTTGCAGAGGCCGGATTACGCCCGTGCATTATTAGTGTTTTTATTGATTCAGTCGGCAGGCGTCGTAAAGTGAGATTATTATTCGCGACGCCGCCGCCCGCGCGCCGCGTCCGTCGCCCATCGTCAACTTGTTTTGTTACTTAATCGCGGCGATAACAACGTTTAACGACAGCTAGGTGACTGGCGAAATTCCGCTTCGATGTTTAGTGCTCATTCTATTTTCATTAACCATTTACCCACTTAATGTTTCGCTCCCGGGGGAGACATCGATGACTTAGCCCCGAGATTTCAGGACTGACTTACGGTACGCGCCCATTAATTACGGGAGCTCATTAAGACAAAGTGAACACATATTAGGTTAATAGCAAATTTAAATTTATTTTTGTATGATAAACCCATCATATTACAATACTTATGTAATAACATATAAAAGAAAATACTGTAACGAATAGGTACTTAAATCGCACAAATAAATACCTAAACACATCAAGGTCGATAGACGTCTCTAAAAACATCCAGAGAGAATCAAGTACAAACGAAAATGGACCGTATGTGCCTAGCCATAGGTACCAAAATCGGGCGCGGTCGGTGTGTAGGTATTTGGCACCGAGCCGCATCGAGACGCGTCTACAACTCTGTACAACAATCTCGGCGTTTCTCGAATGTTCGGAGGGCAATATAAACAGAGGATCGTCGCCGGGAGAACACAGTGCGAATCAGAGCGACAAAAGCGAAACAGTGAAGTGGAATTTAGTGCGACTAAGTGTTATTTTAGTGTTTTCATTTATTTAACTGTATTCTTGTGGTGTTAAAGTAAAGTTTGTCTATTTAATCGGTATTTTAAATCTCTTCGAACCCTAGCTCGTAACAAATTGGTGTCAGGAGTGTGGGATTCAAAAATGCCGATTACACCACGTGACTCGTCGTTATCACGGCGACCCAAAACACGACAAACTACTGCTGGACATCACGGCGAGGAGGTCGACGAGGCTGCTGCTGCTGGAGCCGCTGCTGGTGCTGCTGGGAATGCTGCTGGTGGTGCCGGAGCTGCTGCTGCTGCTGCTGGGACTGCTGCTGTTGGTGCTGGAGCTGCTGCTGGAGTTGATACGGGTGCTGCGGGCTCTGCGGGTGCTCCCCAGGCATTCAATATGGGGATGCTGGTTCGGCTGATGGAGGAGCAGGCCCGACGTCAGGAGGAGCAGGCTCGACGACAGGAGGAGCAGGCCCGACGACAGGAGGAGCAGACTCGGCAGCTATTGGAGGAGCAGGCCCGACGTCAGGAGGAGCAGGCCCGACGTCAGGAGGAGCAGGCCAGACGACAAGAGGAGGAGGCCAGACTTCGGTAAGAGCAGACTTGCCGGCTGTTCAAGGAGCAGTCTGTTAGCCTAAAGGAGCTGCTTTCAGAATCACTGGGAAAGGTGACTATGGAGGTGAAGCAGCTACAGAGGGTTACAGACATGCACGAGGAGAGAATCGAAGACCTCGACATCCGGTACGAAGACCTCAAACAGCACTATAAGGATCTCCATAAGGAAATACAGACAAGGATGAGCGGAGAACTGGATGCAAGACTTAACGACCGCTACGGAGAGTTGGACAGCCGATGCGAGAGGCTCCAGAATGAAGTAAGGAAACTGAAGCTGTCCGCTCCTGTTTCTGGAGGCGTCGTCGTCTCCCGAGTCAAGGTGCCGCCGTACGACGGGACTACGTCCTGGACAGCGTACAAATTGCAGTTCCAAACGGTCGCCTCTGCCAACGGCTGGACAGACGAGCAATCTCTGACCGCCTTGACAGTGGCTTTAAGGGGCCGTGCACTATCGGTTCTGGAGGCCTCTCCAGACAGCTGCACCACGTACGGGAACCTGATCGAGGCAATGGACTCCAGGTACGGCGACAAACACCTGGAGCACGTCTACCGAGCGCAGCTGAGGGACAGGACGCAACATGCTGGTGAGAATCTGCAACAATGGGCTCTGGAGATCGAGAAGATCGTGAGGAAGGCGTACCCATCTGCCGGACAAGAGTTCATTGCTGCGAACCTCGTTCAAGCATTCATCGACGGCATCCGCAGCATGGAGGTCAGAGCTGCAGTTCGACTGGGCCACCACAGCGCCCTGAAAGATGCACTCGCCCATGCTCTAGAGGTGGAAGCCGTGAGACAGGAGCCTCGTTCTCAGCGATTGCGACAAGTGGCGGAGGAGGCTACTCCAACAACGACACCTGTAGCAGAGAGGCGTAGCTACTTACCCCGCTGCTTCTACTGCCACAAGCTGGGGCACCTTAAAGCAAGCTGCCCGGCGCTTAAACGACAAGGCACGGATCAACGAGTGCCGAAACGGGACGTCGAAGCTGATGTCCGTGCCGTAACTACGGAGCTTCCGGGAAACGAGTAACAGCCAGAGCCGCGGGGCGGGTACTGGCTGATCGTGACATAGCCCCAAAAGTTACCATCCGACAAGTTTTCGACGGGAACAGTCTGGTAATCGCCGGCGAGGTCAACGGGACGCCATGTGAGATGACGATCGACACAGGAGCAACGCGTACGGTTGTGAGACCTCAGTTGTTGGGACGATCTACGAAAAGAACCAGACGTTCATCTTCCTGTCTGAAACTCTTCACGGCAACCGGTCAGCCAATACCCGCATACGACGAGCTGCCGGTGGCACGTTACTCAAGGTGGGTGACGGGGAGTATCCACACACCGTCATCGTGGCCGACATTATAGACGACTGCATTCTCGGACTCGACTTTATGAAGCGGTTCCAGTTTGGCATCGACTTGCGCAACGGTGTACTGCAGTGCGGCCAGGAACAGGTATTTTTGAAAGGCGGTTATGCTGGCAATGTGCGTTGTGCCAAGGGCGTCAAGCTGAACCCATACTCGGAAACGCTTGTCGATGTGGAGTTACCAACTAATGGGGACCCCTCCATTACGAGGTGCTCCATCATCGACCACCTGGAACGTTCTAAACATAAAGGCTGGTTACTCACTCCAACTTTAGTAAACAGCAAGAGTGGACGAGCTGTAGTAAGGGTGACCAACTTCAATGGCGCTCCTGTCACTCTCAGTAAGGATCAAGTCGTGGCGAAGTGCGACGAGGCGAATTGGATGCGGAGCTGCACCCAGGGGAAGCTGTCGGCGGTGAAAAATAACAGTGTAAACCCCTTGGAACTCGTCGATATTTCGAAAAAGGACTTGTCAATCTCCGAGTACAAAAGAGCGAAGGAGATGCTCACTCGTTACATTGACATCTTTAGTGACAGAGATGGGCATCTCGGCAGGACGTCATTGGTGAAACACACCATCAACACAGGCAACGAGTTACCTATACGTCAACGTGCTCGACGAATCCCAGTAGGAAGAGAAGCCGAAGTACAGTGCATGCTGGAAGACATGAAGAAGGCTAATGTCATCGAACCTTCTTTGAGCCCATGCTGTTCTCCGGTTGTGCTAGTTAAGAAGAAGGATGGCAGCACTCGCTTCTGTGTGGATTATCGTCGGCTGAACGAGATAACCAGAAAGGACAGCTACCCTCTACCCCGGATTGACGACACCTTAGACAGGTTGAGTGGGAACCAGTGGTTCTCAACACTGGATTTGAAGAGTGGATACTGGCAAGCGGAGATCGATCCCAAGGACAAGGAAAAGACTGCTTTCTCGACCGGAAATGGACTGTGGCAGTTTAACGTCATGCCTTTCGGGTTATGCAATGCTCCTGCTACGTTCGAAAGGCTGATGGAAGTTGTGCTTGCTGATCTCGTGGGAAAAGCTTGCCTAGTCTACCTGGATGACGTCATCATTATGGGACGCGACTTCAACGAGCACCTGAGGAATTTAGAAAGAGTGTTTGCCAAGTTGAAGCTCGCGAGAAGCTCGCGAACCTGAAATTGCATGCCAAGAAGTGTAGTTTCTTCAAGAAACGTGTGAATTACCTCGGGCATGTAATTACAAAGGATGGCGTAGAAACCGACCCTGTCAAGACAGTAGCTGTACGCGAATGGCCCACCCCGCGGAACAAAACAGATGTTCGGGCGTTTCTTGGGCTGTGCTCATACTACCGCCGCTTCGTATACGACTTCGCGGGAGTAGCCAAGCCCCTACATCGGCTGACGGAGGACAAGCGTTCGTTTCAGTGGACTGAGGACTGTGAGAAGTCGTTCCAGGAACTGAAACAACGGCTGTGTGAAACACCTGTTTTGGGCTATCCGGACCAAGTCGGCGAGTTTGTGGTGGACACAGACGCAAGCAACATCGCCATTGGAGGTGTGCTGTCACAACGGAAGGGGGACAAGGAAGTTGTGATAGCGTATTTCAGCAAGGCTCTGTCGAAACCAGAAAGGAACTACTGTGTAACCAGACGCGAACTTCTGGCCGTAGTGAAGACAGTACGACACTTCAACAAGTATCTCATCGGAAGGAAGTTCAAGCTACGGACAGACCATGCGGCGTTGAAATGGTTACTTCAATTCAAGGATCCCGAAGGACAAGTCGCTCGATGGATCGAGCAGTTACAAGAATTCGATTTCACGATCGAACATCGACGAGGACGGATGCATGGCAACGCTGACGCACTGTCACGCAGGCCGTGCCCTGAAGATTGTAAACACTGCTCGAGGCGTGAAATCAGTGATTTTGTCATCAAAGTGATTACGACTAACAACCTTAGTGACGAATGGGCGAACGAAAGGACGAGAGACGAGCAACTCAAGGATAACAACTTGGCGCCGATAATGGAATGGAAGACGCAGAATGTTCCAAGGCCCGGCTGGAATATTGTATCAGCAATGAGTTCCACCACGAAAAGGTACTGGGCTCAGTGGGAAAGTCTAGTGCTGCACAACGGGTTGCTGTACCGCAAGTGGGAGTCGCCAAGTGGACAGGAGACATTGATGCAGCTGGTCGTGCCTAGGTCAAAGGTGCGAGCAGTGCTTGAGTCCGTGCACGATGGATCCTCGGGAGGACATCTGGGCATGAATCGAACCCTGGCGAAAATCAGGAAACGATTTTATTGGGTTCATTGCCGGCAAGATGTCGAGGATTGGTGTCGCAAGTGCACAGTATGTGCGGCCGTGAAGGGACCTACGACACGTACGAGGGGACGTATGCAGCTGTACAATGTTGGCGCTCCATGGGAACGAATTGCGGTGGACGTTGCTGGACCGTTCCCGGCCACTGAAGACGGGAACAAGTACTTCATGGTCGTGATGGACTACTTCACGAAGTGGCCGGAGGTCTTCGCAATTCCCAACCAGGAAGCGACGACAGTGGCGACTAAGTTGGTCAACGAAGTATTCTGCAGGTTCGGGCTACCAATGGAGATACATTCTGATCAAGGGCGTAACTTTGAGTCGCAGTTGTTCCAGGAAGTATGCCGTCTCCTGGGAATAAATAAAACGAGGACTACGGCGTATCACCCACAGTCCGACGGAATGGTTGAAAGGTTCAACCGCACTTTGGAGACTCATTTGGCGAAACTGGTTGAGGATCACCAGAGGGACTGGGACCGATATATTCCCTTGTTCTTGCTCTCATATCGATCCGCAGAGCATGAAAGCATAAAGGTGACTCCTGCTTATGCCAACTTTGGGAGAGAGCTCCGACTACCAGTTGATCTCCTGACCGGCGGACCTCCGGATGCGCCGCAACCTGTAAGTGACTACGTATCGAACCTGAAAAACAAGATGTGCGACATACATGACCAGATTCGTCAGAGCAGTCTTGTGGCCAGTACAAAGATGAAGACCAGGTACGATAGGAACTTCAATAGTAACGGTTTTGACGAGGGATCGTTGGTGTGGCTGCACAACCCGAAACGCCGAAAAGGCAAATCTCCCAAGCTGCAGAACCGCTGGGAAGGTCCGTATAAGGTCATCACGAGGATCAATGACGTGACCTATCGGATCCAACGATGCCCGCGTGGACAGTTAAAGGTTGTCCATATTGATCGACTGGCTCCTTACAAAGGCTCGAATATTGCTCGGGACGAGCAAGTCTAAGCGGGGGGCAGTGTAACGAATAGGTACTTAAATCGCACAAATAAATACCTAAACACATCAAGGTCGATAGACGTCTCTAAAAACATCCAGAGAGAATCAAGTACAAACGAAAATGGACCGTATGTGCCTAGCCATAGGTACCAAAATCGGGCGCGGTCGGTGTGTAGGTATTTGGCACCGAGCCGCATCGAGACGCGTCTACAACTCTGTACAACAATCTCGGCGTTTCTCGAATGTTCGGAGGGCAATATAAACAGAGGATCGTCGCCGGGAGAACACAGTGCGAATCAGAGCGACAAAAGCGAAACAGTGAAGTGGAATTTAGTGCGACTAAGTGTTATTTTAGTGTTTTCATTTATTTAACTGTATTCTTGTGGTGTTAAAGTAAAGTTTGTCTATTTAATCGGTATTTTAAATCTCTTCGAACCCTAGCTCGTAACAATACATAATTGACTGAAAACATTTGTATTGTAAGGTAATATCGCCTATTTGTCGTAGCACAATAGGCAATATTGAAAATAAAATGGCATATCACAGCCAATATCGAATTCTCAGCCACAATAAGGACGAGAACATACAAGGACTTTTGAAACTAGTCAATACTTATACAATGCGGAACAAATTTGAAGAAGCCGTATCGAAGCTGGGAGCAAATTGAGTTGCGAACCACCGGAAACTTTACATTAATTGCCTTGTATTTCAATATAACCGGCCTCGAATCGGAAAACTTGGAAATCTCTTATATCATACTCGTTCTATTGGGAAATATTACTGCCATATCAAGGCACTATTTTGACGCTTTTGTTATACTATTGTTGTAAATAAGTAATACATATTATACTATTTCAACTCCTTACATACAAAGAAATCACTACAACAATATAATATTTATATTGAATGGCATAATAAAATTATATTATATTAATGTAGGAAAAATAATAATAAGAAACATTACAAATTAATAAATAATATTAAAGAATACCTTAAATTGCATTTAAAAATGGTAAAGCGCGAGTCCGACATCTCTAACTTCCTCCTAAAAATGGTTTGTTTAAAAGAACTATGTGCCAGATTCATTGCAGACTGAATTATCTTTTTAGGGATCCGAACATCTCCGATGAAAAAACGGAAACCCTTATAGTATTACTCATGTGTCTCTTTGTCCGTCTGTCACAGCTTATTTTCTCCGAATCTACTACGAAAAAAGTTGAAACATGTATAGACTTTCATGACGCAATCACGGACATAAAACGTAAATAATCGAATTTCTATTTTGGGGGGAAAATTAAAGTGCATCATGTTACATCAAATTAAAGGGCTCGTTATAAGGAATACAAATATATTTTTTTATAATTTTAAAATGTAGTTTAAATTATATTAAATTATCTCCAAAACTACCGAGTCTAAAATTTCTTACAGTTTACAGGAAAACCTAAACGAAAATCCTGTCTTAAAGTTCTCACCGAAAAAATGGCCTCGCGCGAACTTGGCCAATTATTTTATATTACGGCTCCTGAAACCGTCTTACTTTTAGCAGGCGGTATTTGTAATTTCATGAGAAAATACAAAAATCGTGTAAATTTTAAACAATACGAAAATATAATCTCATATTCTCTATTGTGTGACTAACTTACTTAGTATGTCGTCAGCCGGTCCCGTCATAACCAATTTGTATTAAGGTAGCCTGGCTTCTTGTATGCTAATAAATCCTATTGAACGTTACGCTCTTGAAGATTACATTGTTGGCGGACATCGAAGTAATCTACATACTAACCTATAGTTGTAGACTTTGCAGCACAAGAGCAGGATATGGATTATTATTTCTGCATTAATTTATTAATACTTTGTCGTAGAATTTAAAGACGGTTACAAAAAATACTTATAGTCAGTTTTTCAAAATTCCTGAAGAACCAATAAACCAAAATGGGACCAATCCGGAAGAATACCCTAACAAATAAAAATAAATCATCAAAACTGGTGGAGTAATTGGTGTACCTGTACATACATAGGTACATAAAATGGATTTACTGAAACAAGTTTTAAAAAAATGGTGCAAATTGGTTAGTGAAAAATATCTGAACATTATCAAAATCATGTATCTATTCACAAGAGCAGTAGGGTTAGCACAAATTTTGACAGCGACACTTTCGTTTTCGTTTTCGGTCGAACGAAAGTTTGTCAGCGTTGCCAGTTCACGTGTTTTTGCTTAGATCTTAGATTTTACCGTTAACTTTAAAATCTTAAAGTAAATAAAGTTAAAATAAAAAATACGTTGATCTACGAACTTTTCATATGCAAGTTTTACAAATTCTACGTTTATTTTAATAATATAAACTTATATAATTTTCTAGACTATCCTACGTCTTTTTCAAAATCCGAGTTGGCAAAGAACTGTGAACGCTATGCCTTTAGCAATAAGTTCAAAATTCTACCAAAACTATTTCCGCTAAGAAACTGGTTTGGTGTTCACTGTTCTCTTAAAATGAACCATAATGCTATATACATTAAATTGATATTGTACTGACTGATATAATAAGGTGTGACGTATGACGTCAGAGTCGATCGGAAGTTGCTTGTGTCAATATATGCTACGGATTTGTCTTCAAAACGAAACGTTTATGTCCAACAAGGACCGGCTAGAGAAAGCCCGGGCCGAGAGGTCCGGCCCAACAATGTGCGGGAAAATTCCGTGTACTTGTCTTTGCCCGGCATAGCAAATTTGCACGCACATTGTTGGGCCGGACCTCTCGGCCCAGGCTTTCTCTGGCCGGTCCTTGTTGGACATAAAAAGTTTTGGCCTTTTCAAGGCCATTCGGCCGAAACGAAAGAAGTCACGTCAAAAATATGCTAACCTAGCTGTTTTGTTTTCAAAGAAGAGTACAGACTTTGTTTTTCGAATCCCTAAATCAACTTCTTTTCGCCACCCGATCCATAACCTACTTATTAAAAACAAAGATAAAAAATTAATTATCGCGTTTTAGAGATCATTTCCAATATATACCTACGGTAAAAACGGTCTCCCGCCTCTAATAATTCTTAACATCAATTAAATAAGCAAGCTGTTGTCGGCTCGAGATGAGAACGGAAGCCCCTAGCAGTGAAGCGGAAACATCGATCCCAATCAGCGGAGTCGCTGAAGAGGTTAATTTCTATAATCCGCTTTGGTTCTCGTACCGAAATCTGCTCACAGTGTAACGTTAGCCAGATTAGTGTCACCGGCATACAATGCCTCCGGAACACAGATACAGTAACCACGCCGCCAGGCTTTATCAAGTTATACTATGAAGAGCGTAGATGAATGTATGTTGAAATATGATGCTATGGACTGGTGTCTTTCAGAATCTTCGTGATCTAATTTTTTTTTTATACAACCGAATTGAGAAACTCCTTCTTATTGAAGTTGTTTAAAAACCGTCGTGTCGATGACTGGTTGACAATCAACGCACAGCCTAAACCAATCCTACTAATATTATAAACGCGAAAGTTTGTGAGGATGGATGGATGTTTGTTACTCCTTCACGCAAAAACTACAGGACGGATTTTGATGAAACTTTACAATGTTATAGCTTATACATCAGAATAGCACATAGGCTATACCATACAAAAAAGTCCGCGGTAGCATACGGAAGGAGAAAATGCAAAAGCGTATGGTGAACATGATTAGAAGGTAAATCGTGTCAAAGTGCTACGAGTGCTACGACACTCTTGAAATGTAACTTTGTGTAAGAATCAAATCTTCAATACTTGGAAACGAATCAAAAACAGCACCCACGTTATGGCGGATGACGGGGTCAGAAATCAGGAAACTAATTAATATCAGAGTGAGAATGAGGTAAGTGGATCAGCGTGCCGATGTCCCTCGCCCCACGAGCTGCCTCGCGGCCAAATCAACATTTACCGACGGATCGAATTACCGTGCGGCATCACCGTAAAGTAATTGATTCAGCGTCCGGCAGGCGCCCAATGCGACGCGCCTTTTTGCGCTCGCTACAGTAAAAATAAAATATAAAATTCACAGCAAACTCAATTGTCTGCACACCGTCCGCAACTATTTTCTACGGAGATGAAAGCCAGCAGATGGATCCGTGGAAATATGGATAGTAAACTAATAAAATCAGCGAGTGCTGCTTCGCTCGGTCATTGCATTATCGAGACTAATATTCAAGAAGTAGTAAAACCTTGTTAGAGGTCTAATAAAGTGATTATATAGTATATCAAGGAATGTCGTAGAGCCTTGTAAGATAGGGCTAATTGTTCAATGGATATTTATTGAAATATTTATTATATTCCATTATAATTATAAACTGAAATAACAATCCCTTGGCCTTTGGTTATAAACGCCATCGTGTACGCCACAATTTAACCTCAAAGGTGAGGTAGCGTACCCACAAGCCTACAACCCTTCACCGCAACTCGGTTATTCAAATTACAACTGCCTTTAAATGTTTTACCGCTCTTTTTTATCTTCATTGTATTTCAACATTATATTTAGAATAAAATTCGGTATATTTAGAAGAATTTAAATGTTTTCTTTACAGAAAACGTTTCAACAGAATTGTCGAAATTTAAACGTAAAATAATTCGTTTTATAGCAAAAATGTAATTTAATAAAACAAGACCCAGCTTTATGTAGAAGCAGAAAAACATATCTAATGCATGAGATACCTTTGTATATTTATAAAATAATATGTTGAAAATACCCGGTTTATTTTATCAAAAACTTTAGCGGAGTTCATATCGAGCTCGACTGTGCAGCGAGGTTACGTGCAATTGCATGTTATTTCACGTGAAAGAGATACGAGGATGGGACGATCGCATTAGTAATATGGACAATATTAAATTATACATGTAACGAATACTATCTTATGTCATTCTATTTTGTTGCTTTACTATAGTAAATTTATTTTCAAGTGTCTGTAATCTTGAATAAAAAAATACTTCAACTTTCTCGTAGTATCTCTATCTGAACAAACCAAATACACAAAGATTTTAGACAGATATTTGTATTTTATTTCAAATCGAAATTCATTCGTTAACAAACAGGGAATGGAAAAGTAAATAATGAACTCGTGGACAGAAAAACCTCCAGAGATTGTTCTTATAATCATGACTCAATTTAAAAATTCAACGATCGCTTCCAATACGGGAAGGCTGTTAAAGTTTACCAATAAAAAGCTTGAAATGAAACAGTACTCCGAGAGAAACAATAACGGGGGACATGAAGTTACACATTTTGCACGGTATGCCTTTTGATTCTACCAAATTGCATATGTTTTATTTAAGTGACAACAACACTGTTGTATTGTTAACGTTCTAGTCTATATTTAAAACTAAACCGTGAAAATTGTTTGATAATTTAGCGAATTTCAGAAATCTGTCTCAGTCTTTCATTTTATGTGGGACCGAATGGTGAAATTATTATTTACAAGAGATATTATATTTTAATAGACAAAAACATTGTTATTACAAATATTTACCTATATTGTCTATTGTCTATCTAAATTTACCCAATGGATTCAATTGTGAACCGCCACATCCATTCGCAAGCATTTTCTCGATGCCATGTAAAAACAAACGTTACCTCTGCGGCGTGATATAATCAAAAGTTGTGCGACGAGGGGACAGGTAAGGGACCGCATCTCGTTCGCTCGCCAGACCAACTACTTCTACGGATGTTACCAATTTTCACAAAGTGACTTAATTCTTCCACATAAGAGGAGTCATTAATGGTTTACCTTTTGAACTTTATACGTGCTGCCAAGCTGAAATTTAGATTAAAATCACACGTAATTTTTATCTTTATATGTCGTGCATAGAGAAGTGGAACGGTCTACGTTCCTCTGTTTTTCCAAGCCACATACAATCTTGGGTCCTTCAAGCGAAACAGCATAGTGAATACGACAAACACAACTCTTATATGTCTTATGGCCTTTATACCTTGCGATATACCTAACAATAACCAGTAACTATTGAACAAAAGATGGGGCCTATTATTGCACTTAATGAACCTAGATTTGTCACTTCTTTAACCGATGTAAGTATATCTTATTTTGAAGCATATAAATTAAAGTAACCGTTTTGAATTTAGACAAATAAAAAAGAAATCTGTCAAAAATGCAACACCAAAATTATACCCAAGAGTTTTAATAGATAGAATCTAAATGTAGCCAGACGGTACATACATAATGGAAAAGCTACTGAAAATATCAAACATAAAGACCTGTTGCGTCTTCGAAGTAAAGACTATAATACCGTGGGAAACGTGGTCGTTGGCAACAGAGCTCTATTCGCAATTTTTCTTATATTTCCATTCTCAAACAATATTTCATGACTTTATGTAGCATGATATTCGTCAAAAACTAGCTGATATACGTAATCGTCAGCTTTGTGAATTCTTTAAGATGATAATTATTAACTCTACTTCTTATTTAAAAGACAAGTAATCCTTTTTAAAATCCTAACTAATATAAATATAAAAAATCCTAACTAATATGTCAAGCTTAAGGAAATTCAACGGGCGATGCCGTGGCGGAAAGCCTAGTATTTTTAGGACAAATCGAACTATTTATCATTTAACAGACGAACAGATAGACAGACATTAGGCTCAGTAATAAAATCCTGTTGATATACTTTTAGTACGGAACCCTAAAAAGTAAGCCATATAGGGCAGCAACAATAAAGAAACACTTCACCAAACAACCCAAAAAACCCAAGACACATCGACAAAAAAGATATAAAAGCCAAAACAGCGAGAGTAACAGAGTACAGGCGATCAGAAGTTTACACCGTATTGCAGTTCATTCTGATTCCTGTAATTCACTTAGCTAGATTGAGCCGAGTCCGAGGGGTCGTTCGAGACTGAGCTTTACGGTGTTGTCGGATCATTACGACCACTTCCCACCGACTGATTGTTCCATCATCATTTCCTATTCGGTAAGGAGAGCTGAAAAGTCAAGTCTCTACACTGGTACTCTCTATCTATCTATCTATCTATCTATCTATCTATCATCCCAAGAGAGGTAGGCAGAGACAATCGAATGCCATTTGTTATGATCCTGACATATATCTTTTGCTTCTTTTATATTTATCATACCTTTCATACATGCTCGGCGTCCTCTGCCAGCATTTCCTTTCACTTCAGCCATATAAATCTTTCATCCTTCATTCTTTCAACGTGTCCAAACCAGCGTAAACTACTTTTCTTTATTCTAGTCATAACATCATCTTTTACACCGCATTCTTCTCTAATGACATCGTTCCGGATGCGGTCAATACGTTTTATATCACACATTCTACGTAAAGACCGCATTTCCAATGCATTTATTTTAATTTCATGCTTCTTATTCCATACCCAAGTCTCGCTTCCATAAGTAAGCGATGGAACTAAAACTGCATTATGTATGTTCATTTTACTTTTAGTCCACCAAATACCTTGCTTCCCGCTTTCATTCTCCTTTCAATTTCCTTGTCTATCTTTCCACTTCTTGTAAACATACTACCTAAATAACAAATTCACAAATGTTACACTCCGTCCTTTCATCATCCTTTTCAAATACTAATACTTTTGATTTCGAAATTAAATTTCGAAAAATTGGTACTCTCTATGTAAGACTAAAAAGATTTAATGGAAAATAAATATACTACGGAGCTCGGAAAGACTGAATGGAAACAGAAAAAAACGCGGCGTATTTTTATCTAGAACAAAATAAAAAGTATACCATGGGTGGAAAACATGCCTAATTTAGTGCAAGTGGCCAGCTTTGTTGTAAGAAATTGAAATGATTATGTAGGTAATTCAGTCGAATAGAAAACAATACTGTTATTATATCATAATCATCATCATCATCACGGCATTAATAATACCTAACCACATCTAGACACTTCCTATACCACTGATATACAGAGGTTTCTAAACGATATTACATAAGCAAGCGTGCGATATTAGCTCTTGTACGAGCAAAGCTGTTAAGAACTACCTTAAGGTAAACTACGGATCCATCAACATGCACTCCAGCCATCGTAAAAGGAAACCCATGATGCTTTAGAAAATACATTAAGACTATCGCTTTGGTTACGCCATTAAAACTAATATAAAAAATAATTTCTAGCTCAGTATACAATATCTATAGTTTGTAAGAGTTATGGATATGTTTTCATTCAATTTGCTACGAATATACATCGTTGTACATAACTAAAAGACAGAAACTTCGCTTTGTGTTTAAGAGCGATTAAATTAAAAATGCCAAACAATTAGCTAAACGAAATACGTGAGAACATTCAAATGAAGTGACGCCAAAGGGAGGTCTCCAAAGTCCACCTCGGTGCAGACCCAATGTTCATTATATGGTGAAGTGGAGAGTGTGGAGCGATACGCGATTCCCTCGACATGGCCGTACGGAGTAATTCACTTAGTAAGATTAAGTCGGACGCTATCAGCTCGCTTTACACCTCGGAACGTGGACAGAGGCGATTGCTCACAATCCGTTGCCTCGGGAAATCTAACAATATGTACGGAAAATTGAGTTTCACTCGAATTAACTTGCACTGTCCTTGTTAATCAGCCGGCTACCGCAATTATTTTGCCCGTAAACAATCATCATACTTTCAAAATCTCTTATTATTTTCGTCGAAAATGTTCGAATTCTGCATATTTCTTTCAGTTAAACTATTTTCGTAAGCAAAATAAAGATAGTTTACATTGAAGAGCCTGTCAAAGGCTTTCCAGAAAAAGTTATCAAATCATTATTTGAGTGACGACTATGCTTTCTGGAAGAAGGATCGGATTCACATCAGACCGACGGAATTCAGGCGTGACCATTTCTATTTAGAGATAAAATAAGCTCTATTGAATTCGCTACTTAACCGAAAGCAGTTAAGTATTATAAAGAAATTTTATGCTCATTTATACTCTCTAATAAGAACGTGGTCCGTAAGATCAACACAAAAATGAGAGAGAAAAGTGTGAGATTAAAGTTTTCCCGCTAGACGGAGATAAGAGCGGGGACGTCTGGCGAAGAACTTGCCAAGTGTACATTAATGTAATAATGAATGAAGTGCGTCGATATCTACTGTGTGGGTAGAAAGGACGTGCTACAATGTCTGCCAGCTTTAGAATTATTTTTTAAATGTAGTTACTTTAAAGGTATCCAGACTTTTCCTTGCCTGGCATAAATATTTACTATCACTATACCTAACGTAACATAATATTTCCACGCACCATGACGGCCATTATATGTTGCGGCATGGCCATTTTGCGGCTTGCCTTTATAAAACAGAATCGGCAAGCCTATCGCTTCAGTAAATGAAACTTACTAAATTAAACTAAAGTACAGCACTTTAAAAGAAGTACGGAAGCTGGTGTTATTCGCTCTCCATAGGGGTCAACATTTGATATATTTTCATTTTAATAACGTTCAAAAGGTATAATAAACATTAGATATAACAACAGTTGATATAATTTCATTACACATAATATACATTTACTCGAATACTCATTCGTATAACAAAAATATAACGTTCATTTGATCGAAACCTACCCGTGAAGATCTTTAGATATAACGTTTAAAATATATATTGTTTTAGACATAACGCGGAAAATAGGTCTAAGTCTAAGGCGATACCGAAACATGTATAGGTACCGGGACGGTTCTTGAGCGCTCGACGAAAAAGTGGGGGAATGTTTGCGCATATGTGATTCGAGTGCAATATAACTTGTATATTTATTATAATTGATTTATTGGTGTTTGTTTTTACGATTGCTTGTTACTGCTGGTAAAATTAAAATTAATACCTCATACCGTCAAGCAGACCCAAAAATAGTGTACTGCGCATCTAACGACCACCGCTCAAGAACCGTCCCGGTACCTATATGTTAGGTTAGATTAGCGACGAGCGAGCGACGCGAGCGTGCCGCGGCAGCGGCGGGCGAGCGCCATAGTCAATTTGTAGGCGTGTCCGATAAAAGGAAAAATTACGTTGAAATAAAGAATGAAACGTTGTTTATTATAGTGTTTTGAAATTAGATAAATGAAATTTTATGTGTTCTAAATAAGTTTAAATGAGTCTTATGCCATTTGAGTGGTATACCAAACGATTTTGTATTAAATGTATGTTATGCCTATAAAAATTATATATTTTAAATGTAGATCTATTGTTTACTATATCAACTGATCGTTACACCAAAAAAAGTTAAGATTAAATTGTTATATTTTTTAAATGTTAGATTTAAAAGACAAACATTTTATAGACATTTTGTAATTATATCATAGACCGCGATCATGGTTATATATTCATTATTCATGTATAAGGGATTTCAACATTTCATACCTATCTATTATTTTCATATTCAAAGTAATTTCAGCAATTCATAAAAGTCAAACTGTTGACGGCAAAGTGCAAAAATCTTTTAAATACATCGTTTACATCGAAATAAATTGAAAATTAGTGAAAAGAAAGAAAACAAAGAGGGTGTCTGTAGGCAAGCAGAACATGCTCATATCTGTAAGCACTATAAGCACAGAAACCGGGGCGGTCGGGCGTCGTACCAAATTACATTTTAACGTACCCGGTATACCTTCCCAAACGCAATAAAAAAGCACTCCGGTTAATTTTCCAGAGATGAACCGTGAGGCGACGCGTCCACTGCAGGCGTGCAATAAACACAGTTTTTCTCTTGTTACGTTCCATGCTTGGGGACTTTGGCGAACCATGTGTTGGCTAAGGCGAGATAACTAAATAAGCAAAGCTCAAAAATGCTATAATCTTGTGTAATTTTATAAATCGTCTGAAATCTAGCCAAACATCCATTTATTTGGTATTTCAGTGTGGAATATTTTAGCTGCAGAGTGTTGAAATTATAGTAAAAAAGCTCCTGTCCGCGGTTTCACCCGCGTGAAAATAGATCTAAAAAGAAATAATCTCATGGCTGTAATTTGCCCATACCCCGCCCGCTTCCGCGGTATAAAAAGTAGTATATGTCATTCTCTGACCCCTAAACTACCTTTCCGAGATAAAAAGTAGCCTATGTGCTATTCCAGACTATAATCTACCTGTGTGTCAAATGTCATCCAGATCCGTTCAGCCATTCTGGCGTGATTGAGTAACAAACATACTTTCGCGTTTATATAAATACTCTTAAAGAAAATTGGTGCTAAGCATTTTTTGACACGAGTGCGGCGGTCGAACGCTCTACCAATTATGCTATCGACTCCTGGGACGCTAGAAAAGTTAAATTTAAATGTGCATTCTCTAGCGTCTCGTATTATAAACAGGGCAAGATAATTAAGTGGACAACATCATCAATATGAATAAGTTACAGGAACCTAGCTAGTCAATATGCAGGTAATACTTGCTACAGTAATGGCCACTACGCGCGACGGCAGATGCATCTCCGTCACTGGTAGGACAGATTGACAAATGGTCGTGCATCACGTTACCGCCGCCCGCTGTCGTTTGCTACCCACATAACATACATATATCTCGCTCATATTTCTAGGAATCTAGATCAATTCTTGCAAACACACATGCATCAAGATTTCTAGGGTTCCGTAGTAAAACAATAATATAATATCGTTCAGTGCGGACGATCTTAGTCTGTCGCAGCATCACATTTTTATAAAACTTTACATAATTATACTGTTTCTCAATTTTAACGATTACCTAACTTTTGTTAACGAGCCTCAAATTGGTACGCAAAGTGTCCCCCTGTAACTTTACAAAACAAATAAAAATACGAATAAAATATTCTGAAAGACTTGTCAAAGCTGCGATAAATCAAAATACCTACATACA
This sequence comes from Nemapogon koenigi, assembly GCA_963924495.1. NCBI lineage: Eukaryota > Metazoa > Arthropoda > Insecta > Lepidoptera > Tineidae > Nemapogon > Nemapogon koenigi. Next base: position 4,928,389 of record OZ004646.1, read on the forward strand.
TTTTCACTTATTTGACAACATATTTAGTAATCGTTGATTAACCTTTCAGAAACTGTTGTTTCTCTCATTATTTACCAAATTAATTAAACCATCATCGATAAGCAGTCAACAAATCATACATTTCGAGCGAAAAACAAACCATTTTATAATAAAATTGCACTCCATAGAAAGTGTGACAGCAGTAAATTGAATGGGCCGGCCAAGGCACCGAGCTCTGTTTGCCTCGCTCATCAATCATCCCCATATGGATTTCATTTTAATGCGCCGTCATCGGCGTCTCGCGTGGCCGACGCGACAAACCTAGGGAGCATTGTTTTACGGAACTGTGGGCACACGGCATTAGAACTGTTTAGTCATCCAGCAGGCCAAATCGTCAATTACTATGATCACTATATTTTATGAGGTAGAATGACAGAAAAATCCGTAATTACGCGATAACTATATGTCTTTGTTTGGAAATTTAAATAACTTTCCAAAGATACATAAATGTATTTGACACAGTATGAATAAAAAAAATCAGTTGCACTTAAGTTTAATGAAGCCCTGAAAGTCATCAATTTCACGCGTATATTCAACCGATTTTGCGACTCGAGAATATATTAAGGTACTCATCTACCATTATCTCGTATTTATCCTATATATAATTTTACATACTTTATGAAAACATTAATTACAACTTGCTATTTCTAATAGGTTTTGTATAATACTGGAAGAGCATATGTCCGTTTTGTGTATTTTCGCAAGACCGATTTTTTGTCGCAAGACCGATTTTTTGTGAAATCGTCCTTTCTCATGTTTCTGGTACGTGAATCTTGGCCTATCTTATCTTATCCTTGGTTATTTTATCGATTATTTTTGCAGTGTATCTCTCTAACAACTTTTTAAAGAGATGTCGACAAAATAAACCGCGCGTTTTACTGACTTCATTGCGCTAACAAGCTTGCTCTTAAATAAAATTTATGTATCTGTGAATTTAAAGTAACTAAGAATATTTGTTTCTGTTTATCTAAAATAGGGTCCTAAACATATGAATGAAGGTTCGCAGGAAGGGAACGTAAGTTTTAGCGTTGGTATGAAAAATAAGAAACCTCTCTATTCTAATCCAACGCTGTATTGAAATCTGAACTGTTTAAGTACGGCAAAAAGTAATAATATAATATAGAGAGCTTGAATTTGCGCGTCCCGAAGTGAAACGTGTTGGCAGGTGTTTCATGGATAATTTTATTTACATATTTTACAGATGATGATGAACATTATGGAAATGTAGAGGCTTGGAAGACCTTGATGGACTCAAAGCATCTACCTGAACTTGCAGCGAGACTGAACCGTGTACAACAACGACAGTGGATCCAGCTACTACATGAATAATAATAATAATAAACCTGTCTTTAGTGACCAATGTATGCCAACCTACAGAAGACTGAAGGCTTTTTCCATTTTCAAAGATGCAATATAAATACAAACAGGACCAGGCCGAGCTAAACGTAAACAATTTACCGAATTCACAATAAATTTCCTGTCAATTTTAATGCGACGCCGTAAAAGTGCGGCCACAAAATGAACTACTTTTCGAGAGCAGGTCGCAAAGCTCCATCGGGGCGGTACGATTGTAGGATGAACAAACAAATTCAGGTCTATTGTCTTTGTGGATGCGGCAAATTAAGTCCCCATTTGTTGAGGCTAGAGCACCTGAGGGGAGCGGGTAATCCCGCGCCGGCTGCCTCCATTGTAGTCCTACCTAGCTAGTTATATGGAGCTTACCGAGGTATAATGGTTGCTTTAATATAAAAAGTTAAAAAGTGGTTGGCCTTAATACTAATAGTAAAACTATTATGTCTGTCTCTGTCAAATAGAAATTGTTACGAGGGCCTTTCGATAACAAAATTGGCCATTCGTTAGGTAACCCAAAAAAAGGCAAAGGCCGTCATGGGGACTGCCTACAGAAGTGAAAATTGTATATAACGTATAATAACGCCATTGATAGTAGTGTCCAGCCCGGACCAGTTCAGCGGATAGATGGTGCTGCTATAGGTAGATGTTCCACGGGCTTTGTTCTAAGATACTTTAGTTAAATATACCATAGCATGTCGGTGACGCAAACCCATAAGTTTTAATTATTCCCTACCAAAAATCGCTCAACGCTTCGAAAATATAGTTGAGTAACAAAGACTTTAATCGTCTTTCGCTGGGTACCCTGGGAAAACCCGTGACGGTAAAAAAAAAAATTAAGTGTTCTCGTTTTAATAGTAATTTAAGGAGTTTTATTTTGCACGTCTAAAAGAAAATACTAAACTCGCGGGTGGTTCACAGCACTTCCCGGAACCGTGTTACCGACCGCAGACAAGTCTTCGTTTAGCCGATGAAAGTTTTCTTCAAACTTCAGGAAACAGTATTGAAGAACGGAAATTTTGGCACCAACAATGCAAATACTGTCACGAAATAGTACCATCGGACAGAGCGATGCGGCCGTAGTGCAACAAACAAACAACGCCGCGATCATGCCGTGTGCCGTTACCCGGGGATTATGCACTCGGGCAGATTATAATTCGTCACGCGCGCTGAAATATTTCCCAATGAACGTAACAAATATACATTTCAATCAATTCAAAATTAACACTTTACAAAAAAAAACCATTTTCAGTGAGACAATATAGAATCAACTTAAGTTGCAAGTTTAAAAAGTGGGAAATTATATAGAAAAGGCATTGGCACAAAAGTTTACGGGTTTCACTCATAAAAGAAGGCAAAGACATTTTACCATCACATCCTTTGTACCTTGTGGCGTGGCTAATGTTAGTATTAACAGTGTCTATCCATATTTAGCGAGGCTTATTATTTTCAGAAGTGGCAACTTATGCTTGCCCTAAGAAGAACGAGCACTTATTCTCAAATAAAATTGGTGTTTAACATTTTATGAATCGAATGAAGATTGAATATGAAAGAAAAGAAGAAAAACCAACTCCATTTCCGTAACCGGTTATGAAAAATAGTTATTAACGCGGCTGAAACGTTTCAATCGACCAATTAACTGATATGAGAGTCACATAACTTTAAAATCAAAATACTGGAGTCCAAAAGCGAGCACACTCCATTTGATTGGACATTGTTTCTGACGGGCAAGCCGTATTAATACGCGGTGTGCAGCGGATGTGATGGGAATCCAATTTTCGTCCTCTCCCATCTTTTATTAGTATTCAGCATACGGTTCGGTGCACGGAGCACGTACGTAGGCGTGATGCGATGCGCTACCAAACAAAAACTTGGACGAAACTGAAATAGGCCGCGTCGGGACTCGGCCGTCACATTTATATAGCACCTGCATTGTTGTCCGACCTGGATAAACGAATCACATTTTATTTGGTCAGGAATTTTTTATTAAAAAAATTATGATTATTTTTGCGTGTATTTAGGAAAATCAACATTCAAATTATGCTGTAGATATTACAGTAATAGATTTACCTTAGAAATGCGGAAATAATCACAAATATTGTGAGCCTTTATTTTAATAGAAGAGGAAGAATTGGGCTTCCGCTGGGTACTCTGAGACCGATAACACGGTTCCGGGATCCATAAGGCAAACCGTGAAGAAGAAAATATTTAAGTAACTATAAGAGAACAAGAAAAATATAAGAAAAGTCACTTTTACAATCGTGTTGTCACCTAAATGGTAAATTCTATACAAATATCATAGCAGTATAACCAAACCATTGAGAAGAACAAGATAATGCAATGACAAACTTACACAGCTCACAAAACATGTCCAAAAACCATTTCAGCCAATAAAACCTTTAACAAATATAAAATGACAAAAGTTCGATCGCATCCTCGGGCACAAGTGGGCTTACAACTTACAAAGTCGCGATCTAGCGGAGAAGTATATAATTGAAATGTCTAGCAGGAGCCGACCTCGCCGGGAAAGAGTGACGCAGATAATAGAACTTATTAAATATGCCGAACCTCTACGAAGTCGGAGAGAACGGATTGAACATAATCTCTTAGACAGACATTTTTCAAAGTTCAAGAGCCAAGTCGAGGGTGAAGCGCGATCGGCCGATACTCGATAACATCGCTTCAGACCGAACCGAATTATTGCAGGGAAACTTTTGTTCAAAATATTACAAAAGATTTTTCTTGAACTCTTGACGATATGATGTACCCACAGAAATCTGTGGATGTACCATCGCGCTAAATTAGTGTTTATCGGTAACGAATTAGATTTATTAAATCTATCTATCTATCATCACGCCTTTTATCCGAAGAGGGGCAGGCAGAGACAATAGAATGCCATTTGTTACAATCCTGAATTCCTGACATACCTCTTTCGCTTCTTTTATATTCATCATACCTTTCATACATGCTCCGCGATTGAGTGTACTTTTAATAATTTCATCGATCAATGCATTTTTCTATGTTCAATAAAAGTACATCTAGTACTGCCAGCATTTCCTTTCACATCAGCCATATAAACCTTAGTAGTTTATTATAGAAATGTCTAGCTTGTTATCTAATGGGCATAATTATGTAATCATATATCATGTTTTCATAAAAACTACGACAGAAGCCAGGGGGGAAAGGCAAACTGAAATTAGTCAAAAGTAAATTGCACGAGTGTAAATCAAATCAATATTATCAAACATAAAGTTATACTGAACAGCACACAGCCAGGTAAGACCGTATGAGCGATGTTAATCAGACAATATGCAATGCGGGCACACGTGCGCTTTACAACTCGAGATTAGAAACTCCAAAACGGAGATGTAACAATAATTAACTTTGGTTTGTTATGAGATATCTTAAATATGTATCTAGGTATATGATTAATAATAAAATATTGAAATTATATTAATTAGGCTAGGTATAAATTAAAGTTTACTATGCAGGCCAAAGAAAAAACAGAACCCTTATAAGAGGCGGTATGTCGGTTCATCAGTTTGTCACAGCAGATTTTCTCAGAAACCATGCACTTACATATTTTTCGCGGGTTAACACATGGTGTAATTGTCATAAATGAGTGGTAAGTATAAAATTGATTAGATTTTGATGTTAGGTATCCTAGAAGTGTATGCGAAAATTGAGCTTATCTTATTTCCAAAAAGTAGTTTCGGAAATAGACCCTAGTTTTTTTCTCTTCACGTGTTGCCTGACAGCTCCAGAAACCGTGTTACAGTCCTAGAGTACCCAGCGGAAGACCAAGTCTCCCTCTTTTAGCCGATAGTATTTGTGAGGATATACCTAACGAGTAGCCAGTTTTATTAAGGTATATTTAGATGGAAACGCCTCTAAGTGTGGTTTTCTTAAATCAAACGCCTTACGTGAATTTTACAGAAAAAAAACAATAAAAGGTTTTCTTAAATCAAACGCCTTACGTGAATTTTATAGAAAAAAAACAATAAAATTACCTTACCAAAAAACCTTAGTTAGCTAATTAGTAATTAAAATTATGATACTGAGTCGAACTCGCACATGACCTATTTTGTAATGATAATCATAACGATAACACTTTGGACTTTTGTCAAAGACTGGTAAATGATAATAAAAGTCCAACCTGAAAATCGCGAGCCGTCTATATCTGCGTACTGAAGATTGTGAGACTTTCAAATTACAATATTAGTCAGATAAGATAGTGGCAGGATTATATCTATGGTGTACCAATTTGAACACTGCACGTTGCGGTTACGAAATGAACGGTAATTTCAGACGGAGATGAACAACCGCTACCCATTATTCATAATCATGGGTCATAATGGTCAAATTTCGTAAATTTGGGCTTCTGATGGTTGTAATTCTTCTCTTTTTCAGTCAATATTTTCATTTTATTTATTTTTCTGTTCATAGTATGTACTAGCAGTTTCTCACGACTTCGTACGCGTTGTATTAGGAATACAACGTTTACATCCTATTTCACCCCTTAGTGGTTTTTTGAAAAATCCTTTCTTAGTGCACCTATACACCCCCTAAACCTTCAGATTTTCATATTTATATCTTCAGTGGTTTAGGCTGTGCGTTGATAGTCAGTCAGTCAGCGACACGACAGTTTTATATATTTATATTAGATTACTGTAGCTGGTTATAGGTTATCATCCGATCATCTGCTCTACCAGTTCTGAAAACTCAAATAGTAAAGTTATTCTTTAAGCAATGTTGTTATGATGACTGGGGATGTCGACATCTGCTTGGATACAGACAGTGTTAATGCAAAGTCTTTATAAAATTCAAATGTAGACAATCTATATTATAGTCGCGACTTGTATGCACGCCTGAGTCCGAGACTTCGCACGACTTCCTCAAAGCTCAAGCACCTATACCCCGAAATAACAAAATCGGCACCACTGGGTGCCAATGCCAATCACTTATGAAATACAAATCGTTAGCAATAGAAGAAGCAAAATAAACAGCTTCAAGGAAAATGTCGAGTACCGTCGCCGGGTGGATAGGAGTGGGGGGGATGGCGCAACAGGCAGAGCCCCTCCTACAATCGCGCAACAGGCACTTGTTGAATCGACCGACCTAGTAACGGCTTTGGCTACCACCTACATTTCCGATGGACTATATAGGTACTATATACCTGGGCTCCATGGAGCAGGTACCAGAACTTTTCTTCAAATATTGTTCACTGCTTTCATATACAGGCTCAGAGTCAGGCAAGTCATCATTCATTCAGACTGGAATTTTAAATGAACCCAATTGTCACCAGTCTTACTAGTCAGTTATTTATTATTTATAGTTCAGGCATTTTGTGTTTTGAGACAAACATATTAATATAGTTTTGAACTTGTGTGACATGTTACTTTTGGGTGGGCTGTTTAAAGATTAAGCGGCTTTTCAGTTTTTGATATGCTTGATGTTATACAAGTTATAGCTAGTCCAATTACAAACAAGCTATCACTTGTTTATTTGCGTAGAACAGTTTTTGAGTTATTGTAAGAAAAGTCCTATGAAATAAAAATACAACACCGTAAGCTCCATGTCAAGTTCTCGCAGCAATATAACATTTCTTGAAAATATTCAGTTGAAAATCTCATCTTATATCAAAATTAATATAAATAAGTACAAACAAATAAAATGAAAACTGAACGCATCAAAATTCACAAACGACATTTCGTAGCAAGCAAGGTGCTACGAAACGTTTATGCACTGAGCGCTACGAATGCATTCAGGACCAAAGCGAGCGGTAGAAACGTGAAATTACGAGTGCCCTCAAACACTCTACAGCAGCTTTGTGGGTTCACAGACTCTTAACAGTCGCTACGACGGTACACCTCTCTCTCGTGTATGATTTTAAAAGTATTTTCATTTTAATATTCAGTTTGTCTAATCACAACGAATTTTCTCATATCATCCAGTTCAGATTCTACTAGAATTACCTTTTGGTTCTAAGCGGAATATGGCGTCAGTCACCGTTTGTTTTTAATTGATGTATATATTTTTTTGTTTCTGTATAACAAGTAGTGGCGGCATTAGCAGTTCATATCCAAAAGGACCTATGATTTTAATCATCATAGTTCCTGAAAAGTATTGGTAAATTGGAAAATTACTTCATTGCAAATGTCAGCTGATTAAATTAGTAATTTATACATTATGAACAAGGTCCTAATTAAGTGAACAATGATTCATTAGATTACTGTTATTAAATGATTATTTGATAATCTACAACATACACGTTGAAAGATAAGCAGATAATACAGTCCATACTATGACAAACTGTCCGTCGAAGGTTGGATAAACATGACGATGAGATATTAACTCTAGAAAAATTACCTAATTATATTTTCACTTACCAACTAGAGCCAAGATCACTGTCAGCAGTTGGGCGGCGGGAAAAGAGACAGTCACGTTGTACTCAAACATTTGCAGCAGTTCCACTGTAACAAAATAAAAACATTAATCAGTTGAAATCCTACAGAATTTGATAATTGATTTCAAAATACTGAAGCATAAGTGACGATATTTAGGGTTCCGTACCCAAAGGGTAAAAAAACGGAAACCCTATTACTAAGGCTCCGCTGTCCGTCCGTCTGTCTTAGTCTGTCTGTCACCAGGCTGTTGAAATTTTCACAGATGTATTTCTGTTCCCGCTATAATAACAAATACTAAAAACAGAATAAAACAATTATTTAAGGGGGCTCCCATACAACAAACGTGATTTTTTGCTCGTTTTTGATAACGGCAACAGGTAGACGCTTGAAATATTCACAGAATATTTAGTTATATATTCACTTTAAAAATAAATAATTAAATTAAAATAAAATTAATATTTAAGGGGGGCTCCCATACAACAAACGTGTATTTTTTTGCCGTTTTTATAGATACGTACGGAACGCTTCGTGCGCGAGTCTGAGTCGCACTTGGCCCATTTTTTTGAATTATTTTTTGTCCAGACTAAGCTCCGAAATGGATGTTGATGATTTTTTTATATGCAGTGGATCTTACGACTCAGAATCTGCTTTTTGTATCATCTTGAATTTCACGGGCGAAGCCGTTGTAAAAGTTTGTTTGTTTATTTGTCCCGTTTTCACGCCAAAACGAAGCAACGAATAGAAGATTTTTTGCACAGAGATAGTTGGGAGGGCCGGAGAGTGACATAGGTTGTCACATTTCATAAATTACCACGGGCGAAGTCGGGACAGAAAGCTAGTTATTAATATAGATTAAGGTATCTAGATCATGACTGTCTAGATTACTCTAGATCATATAAGGGAATACGTTACGATGCAGACGACTGCTACTATAAGCTGCACTATACAAGTGCATATACAGTCCCCGAGAGGACACGGTGTTTGCGAGCAGAGCAAGCGTTAACGCGATCACACCGCCGTTGTATGAATTTTTCATGTGGCACAAGAAGTAATGGTGTAGCCCGAGACATCGGATCATTCTTTACGAGTCTCCTACCGAACCGAGTAAAAAACCTCTTTGTCTATCAAAAGTAGGTACCTTTAATTTTCGGGGGAAAAAAAAGAGAAAATCCAAATCGGCAACTAATTGGCTATATGAGCAAATTGAGAGTTCCTGAAAAATTGTTGCACTGATTTTCATGAAGTATCTGTGAAATAATCTCGAGAGAAATATATCATCAAATTGTTCGGAATTAGGTGATAATTTTTTTTTAAATTCTAAAAACTACTAAAAAATAGTACTAGTCGCTGAAAAATAAACAGAAATAAAGCCCTAAACGAGAATTAAAAGCACAGTAGAAATTGGATAGACTGAACCTCCACGCACCAAGTCAGAGAGGTTGTCAGGGGTTGCAGAGGTCCAAATCCGTAATAAGATAAAGGTTTTATCGTCTTTTCGTTAGCATAGTTCAGCGTATACCTTTGGCGCGGGAAGAGTTTGGTAGACGTTTGTTTGTTCGCGACGGGATAATCCCGGCACACTATCCATATCAAATGTACCTCTTTGAAGCATTATATACTCGCTGCGGAATAAAGGAACCGTTACGGTAGAGAAACTCGGTTAGTGTGTTTATAGTGAACTAGCTGAACGACCCCGGCTGCGATCGTGAAATTTTGGAAATACGAACAAAAACATTTGTTTTCGTGTTCAAACCGAAAATATAAATCTTTACAGTAGTCAAAGGGATTTTCGTGTAGCGCAGATATCGCCATCGAGATGAATCAAAGAGGAGCTTGTAATGATAAATACCTAATATAGTGCTAGCGGTACACCCCGAAATTCAGTACAAAGCTGCAAATGGTGTTAAAAGCATGAAAATCGGAACGATTGATCTTTAGGCCATACGAATCAATTTGTCCCGTAGCACAAAAAAAAAAACAAAAAAGGAGAGATGTACCCCGCTGCAACACCATTACAGAAAATTTAAAAGTTTTTTTTATTTTTTAAATAAAAATAAATATGTTAATGTTAATAAATAATATAAATATGATTGAAAACTCCTCTCGCATTAGTATTTATCATCCTCAGTGTCTAAAATAATATGAGTTTCGTCTGGTTTTCTGACAGACAGACAGAAACTTTAAAAACTTTAAAAAATGCTTAAATTTTGATTAGATAGCACATCCCACGTAGATAATGATATTAATCACGCATTAATTTTGAAATCGCTCCATGTTATTTATTTCCAAAGATATATGAGATTCATAGGTTACAAAGTACTCTACTATTAATATTGAAATCCGCATAAAACGCAATCACAATAAGCAATCAATTGCTAAAAAGGTAAAATTCTTGCAATCGTAGCAGATTAGTTATCATCGAGGTTAACCGTCTGTATTTTTTGAATGAAAATTGTAAATTGCATCGTCGAGCGCCCGTACTCATTCATCACTTGAATTTAATTTCGCCTTTATCGCATTGCTTCCTACAAATCCGATACGAGGATTCATATTGCCCTAATATATTACTTTAGAAACGTATTTGAAGTAAGATACAAAATTCAAATTGAATTGTGCATAATATTCTGTTAACATCATGGTGTCTTCTGTCACCCAGGATACCCTGCGGAGGGCATGTCGAGTCTTCCTCAGTTAGTCTAAAATATTTTGAGGCTACCAAATAGGTGGCCAGCTCTGTTGGATTGAAATCTATATGTACATATAAATAAAAATCAATTGCCGCATGTATGAAAGATCATCACGGCTCGACCGATTTCGCTTATTTTTTGTTTGTTGTGATCGTAATTGTCAGGACAAGGTTTTTAGGGAAAAAAATGAAAATTCGGGAAAAACAGAAAGTGTTTTCTTCTATGGGAGTTTTGTACGAACTCATGATCACAATAGGGGATGAAAGTTAATATGGGCGAAGCTGGGGCGGAAAGGTATAGTATATAATAAAACTTGGAGCGAAATATGACTTTACCATCTAGCACAGAAGGGGGCAGTTTGTGGGCCGTGCGTGAAGCTGTCTTCAAAATTTAAGCAAAATAATTTCTTCATTAAGAACCACGTACCCCATTATTAAGGTATTAAAGGTAATATTATATTAAAACAACAGCCTTTCTTGTTGAAAAGTATTATACTCTTGGGTAATTAGCATGAATCTTTACAAATGGCTGCCTCCGAAGTACCAGTAAGCCCCTAGAGAAGATGCTACTACATAGAAAGCTATTTCACGAAGCGCAAACGATACTTGACACCTGAGAGTGCAGCGCGCACGTAATTGGCTCTAAATCTCACTCGGTCCACTTGTTACTACGTATTGAGCATCTTAGCGAGGCGTGGTGTGAAATTCCTTGCAATATCGCACATGCATTCAAGCGTTAGACATCTGTATGGAGAATTAACTTTTAAAAAAAAGTGTACCGCCTTCAAAATTTGCACTGAAAAGTAAGAAATAATAAATATTTCGTCGTAGAATTTGAAGACGGTTGGTGCCAAATTAGGATACAAAATTAAGTAAACATCTAAGATAAATATCTGTTCAATATTATATATGTTTGTACTCATGATCGTAGGTTCCTAATGAATTGTCTAGATTAGTGAATTTGGGAACTAATATGTTTTTAATTTGGCACCAACCGTCTTCAAATTCTACGACGAAATATTTATTATTTCTTCCTTTTCAGTGCAAATTTTTAAGGCAGTACACTTTTTTTAAAAGTTAATTTATTTTTCCCTTTTAAGTGATTTTGCTGCCCTGAGAGACAAATAATAACGAAAATAAAAAAAAATGGAAAAATAAAAAATAAAAACTGCTGTGGATGGGATTTGAACCGTTTGCATCCTGAGCTGCACCATACCATACCATACCATACATTTAGCCGTTAGACCACAGTCGATACAAAAATTGACAACTTCGTGTCAATAGCAACCGTTGCTAAGGCTTTTCTCTGATACATAATTTTCAGCCGTAAACAGAGACAAATTACTTAATTTCTGAAAAACTACTGAACCGACTGTGAGATAATGTCGAGAAATTATTATATCCTTAAAAAAATAAGACGTCAAAATCGGTACATATTTCATCGAGATACTGATAATTGACTTAAAAGTTAGTTTTTTCAAAATTACTGAAAAACTAATGAACCAATTTTTATGACATAAAAATGGGACCAATCCGGAAGAATTATCTGTCGATTAAAAAATAAATCATCAAAATCGGTTCATAAACGACGAAATTATCCGCGAACACATATAAAAAAATAATATATACGGTCGAATTGAGTAACGTCTTTTTTTTTGAAGTCGTTAAAAATACCCGCGCGCTATTTTGGTGATTCTAATAAAAATGTAGCCGATAAATTGTTTAAATAATAATAGACAATTCATATTTACAATCGTATGGTCACCGATCAAAATTGCGAGAACTTCCAAGGAATACTTCTCTTTACAGGTTTATAACATATTTTTTTATAGTTTACTACCTTTCCGCTCCGGTTTTTGCCTCCTCAAGTATACGTTGATTTGAAAAAATTGATTGCCTATGTCCTTCCCTAGGGTTCAACCTATTAAATTTCATCAAAATCGGTTCAGTGGTTTAGCCGTAAAAGCGCAATAGACAGAGTTACTTTCGCATTTATAATATTAGTATGGAAGTATGGATTATAGTATTACCTCTATGCCCATTTAATTTCAAGTCGAAGAAGTGTCATTATTTGGATTTCAAAGTATAATCTAAATCACGGCTCATACCGCCAAACAAAGAAATTATATATCTAACTGTAACATTTTTTTAAATAATTAAAAACAATTATAAATTCAAACATTTCGATATGTGTAATTGATAGACATCGAAATATACCGCATCCCAATAATAAAATATTGAAATAAGGTGTAGGAAGCGCCCTCTTGAATTTATAAAATCATCATTATCTGCTTATTTTCTTCTCCGTCTCGATACGTTCTAATACCTTATTGCTATGGAAAATTACTCTCAATTTATACAATATAATTGAACAAATTATGGGAGCAAATCACCTTGAAGTATGAAATGCTCTACAAATTAGATACTTAAAGGATTTACAACGTACGCTGTTTATAGAGGTTCATTTAAGATAGGGACGGAATTCTTAACTCATAATATTTTGTTTATCTATTCATATAAACCCATCTTAGTAAATGCTATATTCTATACAAAATATTTTCAGCTGAAAGTTTCAGAAAACAAATATTTTGCTTGAAATAATTTCATTGACACGTGTTGTTTACGCCACAAATTGTATTCATGGATAATACTTATCAAAATATATTATTTAACACCCCTAGTCTTAACAGAAATTTATTACCCTTAAAAAAAGATATAACAAAACACCCCAGCCTTAGTTGCCGCCTACCCTAGTGAGATATATCCGTGATCATTCGTACATGTAGATATATATCTACTATAATGTCACATCGTATGAATATTTGCTTCACTACTGCGATTTCTCAATACTCGAGCTACGATCATTGCTACGAATCCGTAGCAGCGTTCGTAGCGGCACTTTACCTTCAATAATAACTATATTAAATGCCGAGTTAATTGGACTACGGATTTATTAATTAATTAATTGCTTAGAGCAACAATAATAATATTTTCTTTAAAAGCAGATTAGTAATGACATTTATTTTGTTTAGTATTTTTACATTGCCTAATTAACCGTTGTATAAACACCTTAATTATCATTACAAAAAGTTCCTTTGCCGTTAAAATAAACATTTTGTCGGAATAAAAAATACAATTCGATGAAAAAAATATAAGAGAAACATCTCAAGACTCCTTTGTTGAACAGTTAATTATCTCCGTCGGATCGTAGACTTAATTCCGATATTTAATTATGCAAATTTTGAAGCCTTTTTTTCTGTCGTGTTCCATAAACCCTCTTAGTATTAATTAAGGTAACCGAGTCGATCGGAGAAATTATTTAAGGGGTGTTTTAACATTACAGTGAATCTTGAAAATGTTTTGTTTAATTGAATATTTAAATGAGTTTCTATCAACTGTCAGTTTATTTGGTTTATAATATTAAGGTTTAATATCTTATTAATATAAACCAATTTACTGTACGAGATGTGGCGCAGTAGACTAGGAGAGCCGATCTCAAATGTAACGGGAATAAGGCCAGGAAGAAATTCGGCCAATAAAATTTTAAGACGTGTCTGGTACGTCTGGAAAATGAAAATGTATCCTTGAAAGGATTTTGAGTTTTATACGCAGAAATATTTTTTGAAACATATCATAATTTGTGATAATTTTTCTAGCGATTGCCCGCTACTTCGTACGCGTTGTATTAGGAATAGAATTCACCTCCTTGGGTAGGTAGCGTGATGTTAAATAGCCTAAAACCTTCTCCAAGAATTGGGCTATCAAATGCAAAAATAATTTTCTAATCGGTCCAGTAGTTTATACGAACAAACAAATATTGATTATTATATATTAAGATTGTGTCTTGTACATAATTCTGTAGATGTTTATGTTAACAAATTAAGTAAGATCGTAACCGTAAGCCAGTTTGTAGCGCGTGCTACAATAAAATCTGCAGGTAAGCCCGGATGAATCACCATAGAGACGATCTGAATCCCATTGAACAGATTTTCCCTCATCCGATACTGAGAGTTGAATAGTTTATTCTATAAACTCCACCTAAGAGCTCCTTTACAAAGGTCTTACGACATTTTTATCTATGCTCCGACAAAGGAAACTTTTGAGAGATATTCTAAAAGTTTCAAACGATTCTCACATAGGCAAAGGTGGAGGGAGCCCACGCTGCATCTTGATTATGCGAAATATGATTTCAATTCATTCTCGAACTTTTATCTGTGATAATATATCTGTTATATTTTTCATATGATAATAAATATTATTATAGATGGAAAAATATAATATTTTTTAATGAAACTTAGATGGTACAATATCATAAATGCTGACGGCAGGTAAACAGTAGAGGAAATATAGTGGGCTGTGTTATTATTATATAAAAATGAAATATAAACTGGCATCAAATTATTTATAAATCCATGAATCGTGCAGGATATCCGAGAGCGGAATCACGGTCGTGACTTCTTCGTAAATAATTATTTCTTGTGCTCATTGGAGATATTTCTAATAAAAGGTAACATCCGATACTATTATAATTAATAAGTTTATCGTAGCATAAGTCCGGGATGTACTAACAAGCGACAAACACTGCTTCCTTCCTTATTATGACCAACAGGCGAGAATATAAAAATATACTCCGGACACCAATTAAATTATGGAAAGATAGTGAAAAGTAGAAATGAAGCAAGTGCAAATTGAAATTGAATTTTTTATCTCCACAAAGAGAAGAAAGTAATCATTGAATTGAAAAGCTAAGCCAGTGAGGTTTGCGGAGAACAAACAAATTATCTGTTATTCTGCTAATTGTTGATGGATCATAGGGGGGGTTTCTAGGCTAATCCTGTTGGTGATATTTTTATTTTTCAGTAGGAAAGGGAGATAGCGGGCTGTTAAGGCCGCAGGCACAATTCGCAATTGTTGTTATTACAAAGAGATTGCCGCTGAGCCGGCTGGCGACCTTACAATTTTTCCTGTGAATTCATTCTACAATTCATAATTGTACAACCTTTATAGCGAAAATATCAGTATAAGTATTGCTGAAAAATATTATGACAACATAATGGAGGATCGCTATTGAAAAATATTGGCATTTCAACGTCAGTTAGTTAGTGGCATAGTGATTTATGAAAAAAAAAGTGGAAATCTTACCAATAAATCCGAATATTTGATGATGGGAATATCTTAGTAGCATGGATATTGCCACAGTCTGAAACAAAATTAAATAAATTAGTAAAAAAAACCTTAACCTAGATATATTAAATTTAGTTATGGCCACAATAATAAAAAAAATAAAAAAAACAGAATCCCAACTGCGTTAAACTCCCTTGTTCCTTGTAGATAACCAAGTTTTAACAACTGGTTATCAACGAGGATGAATATTTCTATAACTCGGTTATCAAATGGGAGATTTTTTCTCGCAGCCCAAAACCGAACTAAAAAGTTTGAAACTAGGTAAAATATACATTTTATTTAAGTATTTTAGTATTATTTGTCAATTTTTGTATCCGAGCAACTACGAGTATGTCTGTATGTCACAGAAGCAGTACATAGGCAACCTGAGGACACGATTTTTAAATATGTAGGCTTTTTATAAATATAGTTTTTTCAAATTTCAATAAATTGCCTAAATTGCGTCACAAGTTGCCTATGTCACAGTCAGACATAGTTGGCTCTGATACCCAAATGGTCATTTCGTACGTGTCCAGTATTTCTGGAGTACTGAAAGGTCTCATGGAACCCTGTGCACCTTGCCTGTAAATGTCTCAGAATTTCTAGTTATTCACCAGCGAAAGTTTACAGAAACACACGCGGGTAGGTGTACGAAGCGTATGCTTTGTTAACGCTTCACCAACTTACCTGAAGTTGTAGAACAGCCGGCAAGCAAGTTTCTAGGAAACAATCGGGCGAGAGTTGGGAACGCTCGATTGATTGATCGACAATGGGGAAGCTGTTAATAAAAGCACCACCGAACGCATTAACTCTGCGATGCCGTTTAATATTGAGAAGCAAACACATTTTATAAGAATACTCAGCTTTAATATATTTTTTAAAGGACTTGGGAAGTAAAGGAAATGGGCAATTTGGACGTACTACAATATTTCGTTTGTCACTCTATTATAGGTAGTGGTTGTAAGCACTTGCCAACTGGAAACCGCTTTTTCGTGTAGTCTGAGCCCCCCTTTACAAATTCTTGTAGTCGAGTAGGGGTCCAGCGCTTCTCGGTACGCCGTTGAGGCGCTTTAGAAGAAAAAAACGGCAAAATTTAAAACTGTCCTACCAGCTGACAGAAAATGAGTAAACAGCATTTGAGGGACCTCTCGGTTGTAGGAAAAATATTTTCTGTCAATTTAGTCCCTGCAAAAGCGACTTGCAAAATTCTTTCAAAAAACGAAAAAAAGTTTTAAAAAAAATCGAATTTGAAGTTGAGATTCGGTGGCTCGGAATATGAGAAAAAAAATTCGTGGCTCCAAGTAACCTCACTTCCTTTCGATGATTCTTCGAAAATTCGCAAACTTCTCGCTGGCTGGCAGAAACTCTTACCAGGCTTTCTATTAGTACCTACCGAAAAAGTTAAAAAAAAATATTATCTGTCAATTTTGATAGGTATGGTGATAAATATACCTGAGTAAAAATATTGCTTGACCGTCTTCAAATATGCGAAAATAATTTTCCCCTGTTTCAGACGTATATCGGTTACATAGATGCAGTAGACAAGTCTCGATCAGCATCAGGACTCATTTTTGCAAGGGCGATTTTGACAGAAAACTGTACCCCTCGAGGTTCTCTACAGGAAGACAAACCGTTTTAGCTCGGTTTTATTCAGCAAGCTTGTTTTTTTTTAAATTTATTTATTTTTTATACTGACAGTCACTGCAGGGAGTAAATTGACAGAAAATATTTCCTACAACCAAAAGGTCCCCCAAATGCTTATTTTCTGTCAGCTGGTAGGAGAGTTTTGAATTATGCCGTTTTTTTTCTTCTAAAGCGCATCAGAGGCGTACCGAGAAGCGCTGGACTCCTAACTCGACTACAAGAATTTTTAAATGGCATGAGTAGTTTCGGTGATTACTACCTACATTACCTTACAAACATTACCTCTTTATGATATTAGTAAATTAGTATAGACAATAAGAGAAAAACTTCCGCTCGCCATTTTAGTGTATATTATAGTGATATAGTGCACCATGCACCACGTTTCAATAAACGGTTGCAACGCACGATCGATGTCTCTTTACTTTACGGCCACTGTAAAAACTAACTGCCGTCCGTGCCGGTCCGGGATTACGCACGGCTCATTGGTCGGGCGACGCGTCCGCATCGACGATCCGAGTTGTCTATTTTTTACCGGCCACTACATAACCGTGCACTATACCTACGCATAGTGATGAAATTGTATTTCCTGAGAAACGAACTGCATTTTGACACAATTATGATAATAATCCCCCAAACCGTGTTTAATCAGTGTTTACTTTAAATATAGTTCTGTATAAAACGTGTCCTACACGGTGATAAACTAGCTACCTCACAAAGGTGACCTCTGTTACTAACCGCCGACTTCGTTTGAACTACACGGTTGCAAACAAGGCCACAACATGTTGCAAACAATCCCACAACTTTAGAACTCGCGTACAGAAAATAAGCATCGATGGCTCCAAAGAGTACCATTTTATATAAAAATTTCAAAATTTCAAAAAGTTGGAGTGGTTTTAGCACTTTTGTGCGCAAGTGTGGAAAAAAAAGAAAAGAAAGTTATGGTCCATGCGTCTTTTTTTGTGCTGTGTCTTTATAGGACTCTGACGACAAGTCCCAAAGACACGGCAAATTTTCATACGTCTGTATGAACTCGGATATTATTTCCCGTTCTTCCTTCATGATGCGCATGCACACCGTACTCGCCGCCTGCAGAAATTAACGCAACTGCGCTCGCGTGGTTAGCAACAAGTGTATACACGGCGCACAACGGCACACAACGGTGAGATCCAACCGCTTGTTGCCAACGCACGCCTGCTCACCAAGGGCGTTGTAAGGTCAAACGAAATTTGGTGACTAACAACAGTCTACACGGTTATAAAGTCGCCTCTGTGAAGTAGCTAGTTTATCACCGTGTAGCACACGTTTTAGTCTTTCATATTTAATTGACTTGTCAAACACAGTTTTGTGGTAACGCCCAATAAGGTTTGTCTAACCAAGGTTCGGTCCCGGCCATGCACCAATGGGTTTTTTACAATTAAAAACTTATGTACTATCAAGTGCAAGATTGGAAGGATACCTTAATATCTATATAATATAATATATATAATATATAATAATATATTCGCTTGTACATTAAACTTTTAACTTTGTTTCCTTTCTAATGCCACCAATCACATAAAAATCTAATCATATCGCAACTGACTTATTATTTTCCATTGCCGTATTTTGAAATGCAGTAAAGTGTTGAGCGAAACTTTTTTCAAGTGCATGTCCACTAATGCTCTTGACAGTACCTACATAATCCGACATACCAAATCTAAATATACCTCAACAGAACTGGCCACTCGTTATGTATAGACTCATAATACCATAGGCTAAAAGAGAGAGACTTGGTCCTCTGCTGGGTACCCTAGAACCGATAACACGGTTCAGGGAGCCATAAAGCAATCCGTGAAGAAAAAAAAGTGTATTGATCGGGTGATCAGTGATGTTTACAATATTACTAGCTTTTCGCCCCGGTTTCGCCCGTAGAAATGTTTGATTGGTTGACGTTTTAAATAATATTTTTTTATAATTTAATAATTTTAAAATTTATTAATACCCATTATAAAAAAAACATCTAATAAAAATAACATTATATAAAACAGTACCTCTCACAAACAAACTACCCGATTTTATTTATTGAATATAAATAAAACGTGCCATTTCAAAATGACTGCACTATAGTGGCATTGACTAGAAGTTTGTATAGGTTTCGGAGATTGAGGGTAGGTTTACAAACCGTGGCTGTTGTTTCTGTTGCAAAAGATGTTTTAAATATGTTTTCTTTTTTTCTCATTAAGGTGTGATTGTGTTTGTTTATGTATATTATGTATGTACCTAGTTGGTAAGTTATTATGTGCATAATCTGTACAAGTGAACAACTGGTTTGTTTCAATACAGGTTCTGACCTAGTGTAACACCAGGAGCTCACAATCATTTTGTAAAAATTTTTATGTAAATAAAGTTTATATGTAAGTTTATGGTTACTGCTCCGCTCCTTTTATCGTACCGTGATGTTATATAGCCTATAACCTTCCTCAATAAACGGGCTATTTCACGCAAAAAATATTTTTTCAAATCAGACAGGTATTTCCTAAACAGAGTTCCTGAGATTAGCGCGGTCAAACATACTAAGAAACATAAAAATATGTATGTGATATCCTTAAAAAAGGTAAAAAAAAAATAGATATGCATGTATGAAACGATGTATGGATTGGATGTGTATGAAGCAAGAGAAGTATGCAAAGATCGAGAGAAGTGGCGCTCCATCCTCTCTGCCTACCCCTTTGGGAAACAGGCGTGCAGGTATGTATATGTATGGAAGTTAAATTGGTTGGGGACCTAGTTTGAATCTATAGAAATAATGATGATTTCGTCGTTAGTTAAATAAACAGCTATAATAATAATGTAATGTAAGACTATATTATATAGTACTATACTACCGATGCTGTTCTGAAGACGTGATATTTTTAATGTAGGTGATTATGTATGTAAAATATTCTGCATAGCGACGGCGATATCTACCACCATCCGTACGAAGCCAGAAATCGCTAATTAATTAAAACTGTATCAAATATGATTATAAGTTAAAGCGCCACTCCAAGACGGGCACGTTCTGGTTCCGTAAAGTTATACAGTGTCACCCCTCGGCCGGCAGCAGGCGCTATCAATCTTTTCGCCACATCATTTGCTCCCCGCGCCACAATACGTTCCCGCGATTGAATTTCATTAACGAAACGCTTAGTGTAGATTGAATCCATTTAACTAACAACGGAATCGCCTGTTTGAATGTTGGGGTTTGCAATTTTTATTATCTAAAACTAAGTCAAATCTGACCGATAAGGCTCATTTTCCTGTGCCACAAACATTATACTATAAAACTTTGTTTTAGTAAAAAAAATACGTTTTGTCTCCTTTATTGTATTAAATGTAAGAGTGACTTTTTAAGACTAATATGATTCGACTTTAAATCTCAAATGTTGTCTTTTCTGTGAGAAATAAACAATAATCCCACACTCGCTAGTACTATTAGCCCGTAAAAAGTTGTGAGATCTTATGTAGAACCAATTTTAGTGTTTAATTCACAAATCACTCAATATTCACCACATCATCTAACTTTGGTTGTAGAATATTTTGTCACTTGGCAATTCGGTAGGTAAAGTAAAAGTTAAGGTATGCTGAATCCAAAACCGTTTCGAGATATTGGTTTAATAATCCGTATTTTTCAATTTATAACTCTTAAAATCGTGAGATTGTCTTTATTTTTTCAAAAACGAATAATTTACTTAACCTACATTTCACCTATGAATGACGTCATTATATCGGCTAAATAAAAGCAAAATATTTACTTGTCAACTTGTCAACCAATGTTACCCTGTTACTAGATATACTACTACTATTTCAGTAGTTTTTATAACTAATCTAGTTTATTATTTAGGAAGAATGTTTAAGCATTTTTATGGTAGGATATTCTTTGGCCTTTGTATATATTTTGTATCACAACAATTATGCAGACTACGGTATAAAAGCCGTAAAGATGTGTGAACGTAATAAAAAAATTATTTTATGTTTTTTTAAATGGTCAAGAATAATAAAATAATAATTATTTTGAATTTTCAATAAGCTACAATAAAACCCAAGACGTTTAATTGAAGGGTAATGGTATAACAGTGCCTTTAAAAAATTTAAGAGCTTTGTGACATATTATGAAAGAGAAAACGGGTGCAAAGTTAAACCACCCATATTTCCTATTCAAAAAAATCCATTGGGAAAATAACAGCTATGTCACTTAGATATATTCAATATGCTAAATTACAGTGACACAGTGGATTATTTACAGAAAAATTGGGAATAGTTTATCCCAGAAAAATTATGGATATAGGAGCCTTAATAGTTGATAGAAGCATGAAAGTAAGATAAATGCAGTGGAAATGCGGTCTTTACGTAGAATGTGTAATATAAAGCGTATTGACCGCATCCGGAACTATGTCATTAGAGAAGAATGCGGAGTGAAAGATGATGTTGTGACGAAAACGAAGAAAAGTA
The DNA here is from genome assembly GCA_963924495.1 of Nemapogon koenigi. Classification (NCBI taxonomy): domain Eukaryota; kingdom Metazoa; phylum Arthropoda; class Insecta; order Lepidoptera; family Tineidae; genus Nemapogon; species Nemapogon koenigi. Next base: position 4,950,145 of record OZ004646.1, read on the forward strand.
GTTTACGCTGGTTTGGACACGTTGAAAGAATGAAGGATGAAAGATTGACTAATAAGGTTTATATGGCTGAAGTGAAAGGAAATGCTGGCAGAGGACGACCTAGTGTATTGAACAAATAAAAAATGTATTGATCGATGGATATATTAAAAGTACACACAATCGTCGTGCATGTATGAAAGGTGTGATGAATATAAAAGAGGCGAAAGAGGTATGTCAGGATCATAACAAATGGCATTCGATTGTCTCTGCCTAACCCTCTTGGGATAAAAGTCGTGATGATAGATAGTTGTATCAAATTACAGAATAATAAACGGCCTGAAACCTGAATTATGGTTGTATGCGTTCAAAGTTTGACACTTGATTAATTCAATCTCGCAACATCCCCGCCGCGCTACCGTGTTGAGGTACGTTTTGGTGTCTCAACTAGTTACAACTGCATACAGGATCTAAATTATTAATATAGAACATTGTTTTCCAAAGTGGCTCAAGGGACTCCCAGGTGTCAATTTTGACTTCCTGGAGGTACATGTCAGCGAGAACGAAATTGGAGGTACACCAATATATAATTGGGAAAATTTAATATTTAACAGAAGAAATATACAAAGAATAAAAAGTGTTCTACGGAGCCAAACAGTTTAGAGATCTTGAATTGTGTATGAAACAATTTTGAGAAAATATATAAAAAGAGAAATACATAGTTTAAAATGGAAAATGTATTATTATGTAATTTAAAGTAAAGTTTTCCAGCAACAGTGATAGCAAAAACGAGCGCTTCCCATGACTGTCATAAATACGATATGCCACGCCCCTCTTTTGTTCCGTTTTTCTGAACGGAAAATTACACTCTGTGAATCACTATTATAATCCAAATCCTTTCAGCTGTTATTGCCTTTTCGTATACAATGTAAGTAGGTACGTGATTAGGTAGGTGTCTTTATAAATTCTTTCATTTGGTATCTGAATGAATAGCAGACGATTGATGACACACACATTAGACCTCCCCCTATTTCAGAAAATTTAATAAATCATATGGGATTCTACGTCATGTCATGGTGACTAAAGCACGCGTCCCGCCGTGACATGATGGGGAATCCAGTTTAATCCCGTCCGCGCTGTGATAATTGTGATTAGTCAATGATTAATAGGGCATATCACGGTCGGCGGGATCATCTTAAATACTGATTAATCGGCATATACACTATAAAGGCTATAATACTTGGCATTGGCAAATCACTGATTAACATTGGTGGAGCCCTAATATAATAAAAGAAGAAGTAAATCATACAACACACACAAAAACACACCTTTGCGGTCTTTAAACCTTGCTGTGTGGTCAGAGATAACAGTAACAGTACGTCATTTTGTTAATATGTGTCATCCAGATACGAAAGGTTACTCGTCATTGACATAGACTATTTTATTAAAAGATAAAAGCAAGATAAAACATTCAATAGAAAAATAGGTCAGCGTCACCTATTGCAATTTATTGAATCACATCACATGACGCAATCTGATTATTGTTGTTCGACTCTAGTCCTCCAAACGTTCTCATTAATTTGACAATGTTATGCATTTTACGTTATGAATTAATTTACTTCAATTATTAATTATGAACAAAATAGATATTTTAAAGAAAATATTACATGAGGATGTATAATGCTAGACAAAAACCAAAGATCGTGATTCAAATCCACGGAAATCAATAAATCTCTTAAATCCGGTGCTTTAAACTTCCTCATACAATACATACTATGTAGGTATGTGATCAAATTAATGCAATAGTGTTGTAGTGACCGCGTGTGTCAAGAATTTTTAGATTGATTTGCCAATGATTTAGTTTTAAAAATTGACAAGTGTCTAAGTTTTGTTAGGAATGTAAAAGATTCCATGTCACGCCTTTGTGAATAACGCACGCGCCCACCGAGACGTGATGGGGAATCCAGTTTAATCCTGTCCGTGCTGTGATGGTTGTGATTAGTTGACGACTAATAAGACATATTAGTCGACGACTAATAAGACATATCACGGTCGGCGGGATTATCTTAAATACCGATTAATCGGCTATAAACACTATAAAGGCTATAATACTTAACATTGGCAAATCACCAATGAACATTGGTGGAGCCGTAATAAAGGAAGTAGAAGAAGAAGAATATAAAAAGAGAACAATTCCGCCTAGCAATTTGCTCGGCATTCTAGTGTTCATTCATAGTGGACAGTCTCATGCCGGCTATTCCATGGGGGTTATCCATAAATTACGTCACTCACATGAATATCATAATTTGGAAATTCCTTGTCACAGGTTACACAAGTGGTGTAACAACACATGTCACACTTTGTTGAGCCCCTGTGACCTGTGACGTATTTATGGATGGCCTCTTGGCTGACCACTGGTCCCCGTCGTTTTTTACCTTCGAGTCAATACGAAAGATGTCGCGGCCCTATGTATCCTAACCCCACAGTAACGATTCCATCTCGACCAATGATCAGTTTGACAAATGTGATAGAAATGCAAAGAAAATATTTAGTTATTCCACGGCGATTTAGGCCGATAACGAAGCATATTAGGAAAAAAAAATCGAAAACAAACATGTGCAATCCAGCGACACAGAGGTAGGTGGTGGCCGCGACCATGAAGGTGGAATTTGGAACCGTAATAAAGTTTGAAAGGGCTGTAAAAGAGCTATAACTGTAACTCGGGGAGAGAGACTCTGATTTTAGTGGCGACTTGCAGAGGGGCGCGTCTTGCGTGTACCCTATTAATTGATCTGTATTGCTTTTAGCGCGACTCTTCTATTTATATAGAGTCGTTAAACTTGGGCCGTTATTGCAGAGGACACCGTTGTAGAAAGAGAATCATGTCGGGGTGCCCTAATAAATTTTCTGTCAATAGGTATTTAGAAAGAATACGTATCTATTTTTTAATTAAATTTTTATTTTCTATTTCCTTCATAATTAACCCAAGATTACATAGTGGCATTTGGAACATATTGAAATTTCTAGATAGCAATTTGAGTAAGATAAAAAATATTTAATAAAAATTCCCACAGAACTCTAAAAATTAATCATTACCATGACATCTATCCACGTTTTCATAAAAGGTAACTTCTTCGGATGAAGTAATGTCGCTACTTCCCGTTAGATGGCGTTGAGGCTATATTACCCATAATTGAGTCGTTAATTCTACTACTTGCCCCTAGAGGGCACTGTTTTAGCATATTTCTTGTGTTTATTGTGATGATAAAGATATATAATCATGCCATAAAATAATATGCCGATTAAGATATATTATGGCAACTTGTTGTTTAGACATTAAATCCAGAGTTTCAGACGTGTGCGTCGGCTAAATGTATGTAGTTCTACATTTATATTTATTTACTATACGACCAAGATAAATAGACAACGGCCGGAATGCAGAATAAAAATACATTAAAAATCAAACTAATACAAAGAAAACTAAAGATTACATCGAGCATATCGATAGATGACGTCAGCTCGGCGTTTGTCTAATTAGCTTAGTGGACTAGTATTAAAAAACAATAAACTTTAATAGATACTTACAAACATAATCATGATCAAAAACGCTGCTATGTAGGAACTCCTGGCATTCAACATCGATACAAATTTGTAATGCTCGCCAGTGATCACGTTTCTGAAAAAAAAATACTCAACTCTTATAAATAACTGGCTTTCACCCGTGGATATTGTCGAAGTAAAATTTTGCCTATATTACTCAGGGGTATCGGAGGCATTCTATTCGTGAATTATTTTTAAGAATTGGTTCAGTAGTTTGAGAGATTACCCCCTTACTTTACCTCTTTACAATATTGGAATATAGATATAAAAAGCTACTCGCCTCGGTTTCACACGGGTACTAAGTCTAGGTATACAATAGTTTTAAAATAATTTGTACACCCAACGCGTAATTTAAATTATAAACATGCTTATTACTACTTATCTATTTAAGATAAATATAATTATGCTATGCTTCCGTTGACTTCTTTGTAGATCGCTTAATTCTACACAATTCATTCGTATATGATTTTGTTACATCTTTAAGGGATTCGGCCGTATATGACATGAAAGCGCGATGGAAGTATCTTTTCCCCCAACATGATTGTTAATTAACTGTTAATGTTCAACTTTTATAAGTGATAGGTTAATTTTTTGTACCCAATGATTGTTTATGCAGAATGTAATGGGTTTTATGGCTTCGATTTTGTAGTGTCGGTCTATGTCGCGCAATGTCAGATGTGAACGAATGACAGAGACAACGCTCTACAAAAATTACATCGTTTTCTAAAGCAATGAACTGTAAATTAAGAAGACTTCTTCCAGTGGGGCCGATAACACGGTATTCGGGAATCGTAAGGCAGCATTGTATAGGTATATTAAAATCATATCCTCTGCCTACCCCACTGAGATACAGGTTGATAAAATAACTAACCTCAAATATCCTTTATTATCCTCTTGCTCAGCCAAAGTCTTAATCGACGCCATAAGCAAGTCGTCGTAGCCGAGAAATTCGTCCAGAATCTTTCTCGATATAGCGTCACCAAAGCAAGCGTCTTGTCCAGGATCCAATGTGACAATCTTCACTGGAATCTTTAGACGAAGTCGTGCGCTGGGCGACAATCTCAGAAAACCATATTCCAATGAATATTCTAGTATGTATTCCTCTTCTTCTTCTTTAACAAAATGATATAAAGATTAGTTTAGTTCCACTTTTCTATACTTTTATTTAGTAAACAATATTTATATGCCTTTTTACCCATGACGGAACGGAGAAGGTGTACGCGTTTAGGGTGAGAGGTTGTTCGTTTGTTTGTTTATTTGTGTGTTCCCATTTATCTCCAAAACGGTTTGACCGATTTAAATACAGTTTTCTGTATCTATCTATCTATCTATAAACTGATGAAGGTCTGGGGATAGAGCAGAACATGTTTTTATAAAATTGCCTTTATAGTAGACAGGTATTTGCACCAATACAAACATAAAACATAAACACTAATAAATATAATATATGTACATTGTACATTATTAATTGTTACTACGTTGTTCCTACAATTTATTTATTCTTACATGAAAATATAAAACAGTTGCAGTTTGCTATATCTTAAAAGATGTTGTTGTTGGTTGTTTAAAAATCTAAGATTAAAAAAAAATGCAAAGATTGTTTTCTAAATAAGACAAGTATGCATACGCCATCAATGCATGCTGCATCAATTTTTACCCCCAACTTTATTTACTAATACTGTTAATATGCTCAGCTCCTAAATGTGATAAGTCAATGTTTAATACTAGTAAATGTTCCTCTTGAATCAACCTATCTAATCGTGAAAACCGCAATAAAATCAGTTTAGTAGTTTCGGAGTGAATCAGACACAGACAGACAGACAGGACACGCAGACGCGGTGGGGGATTTTGTTTTTTAGTATAGTTATATACCTCTAATATCATGTATTACTACTACATGAATAAAATACTTAGGTTAGGATCATATTTATACATACTTTTAGATCCTTCCTTTTCTTCAGATTCTTCAGTAGGTTCCTGAAAATTAAAATATATGAAAAACAATTATTTAGGTTTGAAATGATTGATAAAAATATTTCTAAAAGGCTTTTACCACAGAGTGCGGTAGTTATTATATTATTGCTTGTTATTATATATTTTGACCAGCATATCGACTAATTTTTGTAAATACGAAAATACTTTTCTCTATTACCCCATGACATATGAGTCAGAAGTTCTGAAATGTCAAAATTCCAGTCCCTGTGAAAAGCGCTCGTTTGTTATTTTTACAAAGTTTTGTGCTGTTTTTTCTTTTCCTCCATACAAACTTTAACAACCCATTGCACCCCTCTTTAAGGGACAAGGGTTGCTTTGACATAATTATCTTAAAACATGTGTTTTATTATTTGTTTTGTAGGTATTTGTACCAAGTTTGTTTCAAGTTGATACAAGCATGGAATAAGATTTTTAAAAACAAACGTTTCCCCCCTTAAAAATTAAAAAAAAAACTTTCTTAGTGCTTCCCTACCATACCAAAGCTACTCTGAAAATTTCACATTTCTCTCACCTCTGGTGTAGGCTATGTGGTGTTTGTCAGTTAGTCAGCAACAAGACCGTTATATTTAGATTATGTTATCAAGTCTTTAAACATTATGATTGCAAGCCATAATTGACAGAAATAAGTTGTTTCATATAACAGGAGTCAGAGTGTAACTTGAAAATAATTATATCAATCTAACTTATATAATGATATGATTAAATCTCAATTATTTACTGGCAATAGTTGACATTTTAATTATTATTGTTGAGGTAGATAATCATTATGTAATTTTATATGCATTGTTTTTGCAAATATCTTCTATACTGATTTTTATAAAGCTCAAGAGTTTGTATTTATGTTTCAACGGGCTAATATTAGGTCCTTTTTAGGTTATTTTTCTGCTAAAAGCCTGTTTATTGAGGAAGATTATAGTTAATAGAATATCACGCTACAACCCAAAGGAGCAGAGCGGTAACCATAAAAGTCAACCAAGCAAAAATATCTATGGGCAAATATAATATGTAACCATGGGATTATAACCCCTGGAATTTTGTATTTCAAAGCTTTTTCTTTAAAATTGCATAGAAATAATATTAAACGTTATTATAGTTATAGAAGATTGAAAACATGTTTACATAAGACATGGCTATGTATTCCTTTGGTTCCAAATAGTACTCCATACATATTTTTTCTTAATTTAATTACCTTTTTTATATAATTAGAAATACTTAAATTGCTTATAAAAATTGAACTTAGTTACTATACTGACAAATGACAAACACATAAATACTAATTAGAGTCTTATAAGACTGAGTGCATCATTCATAAATAGTAAGGCTCAAATTTAATTCAACAGAATATTTCCGAAATCCCATGTTTGATAATTAAATGTTGACCTTGGCTATTCCCACATCAGTTAGCAAACAATTAAAACCACCATGCAGAATCTGAGTCAATGCAAAATAGCCAAATTACTTACATCAACCAATTTGCTGTCAGAATTAATATCTTCGACCAATCCCATGATATCCTCCCATAAGGAAGTGGTAGGTTCAATTTCTTCTGCAGAATTTATGGTTGTGTTGAGGTTTGTTTCAGTGACGTCAGGTTCGTATTCTTTGGGTTTTTCTATATAAGCAGTTTCCATGACATGTTCAGAGTCATTATCATCGTTGGCGCCTTCCCTCATATTAGAAGTGTTTCCATAGTCGTTGCCATCACGTAAATATTCATCTTCTTCGCCATCTTCGGTTGATGAGGAAGCAGTTAATGATTCTATGTTTATAAATCTGTAATAATAATAAGTATATATTAAAATGTGCACAGTGTTTAGTGACTTACTTAAAATAAAAGTCAATGAACTTGCTAGTTTAATGTAGAAAGAATGTATATCAAAATGAAAGTAATAAAATAAAACAATTATTGCTCAGTTAATTAAATGGAACACTGTGTACATTGAAGGATAACCTTATGATCTGTGTTTTAGGTCTTTATGCTTTTTAAACAAAATAAAAACCTACTTGAAACAATTATTAACATTAATCATTACTAACCCTTCATTGGACAGCATTCCTAGCATTGTGTTTGACTCCTCTTTATCCTTTCTCAATTTTCTTTCCTTGGCGTAACTTTGTTCAATTCCATAATCTTGAGATGGGTTCCTCAAAATCTCAACCCTAAGTATGCCATCTCTTGGCCAAGAATCTTTCACATGATTCAAACATGTAGTTGGTGTTCTTGAAAAAGTAATATGTATGTATGCCAGTACAAAGAAAGCCATTAGTGCTTTTACTAGTAAAACAAACTCTAAAAACCTTCTTAAAGGCCTTGGAAATGTTCTAGCATATGCTATTGCCAGTTTAATAAATAGAGCATGAAAAAGTGTTTCACGAACATTTAGTAATGGATTTTGATTATTCCTGTTTCTATTAAGATGGTCCATTAAGGGTCCACCTGGTAGTACATTATTGTCAAGATTCACCCCCCGTGGCAGATTATTCATTATTTGTGGTCCACCTATATTTCCAGCCATTTTATATGTAGTTATTGATCGTCTTCTAACTTCTGTATGGAGCAAATCACATTGTTCGCTTAAATTATGGTCTGTAATCAGATAAGAATACATAATATAGTTAGGTAGTTAATGACATTAACCTTGCAAAAATTCAAAGTTCACATGTCACTTTGAAAGGGCACACAAACAGAAAATAATTTACAGTTCGTTTCTGTCTAGGTTGTATTTCTAGTTTTGTGACCCAAACAGCTAAATCCAAATAATGCTAATTAATGCAAAATACACTGGTTGGCAAACACTTCTAATTTTCTCTTTAATTACTTTTTTTCATATTGAAAGGCATTTAATAAATTTGCGAAATACTTATTGAGGACTAAATATTTTAGGTGACAGTAAAGTAAAAGTAAAGAAATAATTTACCTACCTGAGAACAAGATATTATAAACTGGTAAATACTTACTTGTGCAAAGTAAATCCACTAGTAGCTATAAATGAAACAAACTTCTAGGTCACCACTAAAAACTATGGTTATTTTTTCTACATTTACACAATTTCAAACAACAAAACACTTTCTGAATAGGTAATGCTGCAAAAAATATCTTTCTTTTTTGTAATTATGAGATGTCACTTTTGGACAACCAACCAGGACCACAGTTTGACACGTTCCGTTTGGAGACTACAATAAAGTTATGAATTATTTACAAATATATTTATACACATGATTTATTTGTTATATTATAATAATTATAAGTTGTTAATAAAAGTTAAATAGTACCTATGTAAAAATAGAATATAGGTAACTAAATATTTTTTTTGTTCCTTTTTCCTTAAGTCAAATATCATCATCGTGCTATTCGTTTGCAATTGTTCACAGGTCTCAGCTGCTTGCTTATTTATTTTTAAAATATATAATTTATTTCAGTAGAAATAATATATATCATATTATTATTTTATGTTCAAAACGCACATTGCTCGTGCTGCCATCTACACGCTATGTGGCGCTAGTTTTTGCTGTTTGGTGCATTTCCTGAAGAAAACGCAAAGCTATTTACAGATGGCGCTGCTTGTACATGGCACTTATGGTACTTGCTCTGTGGTACTCTTTGGCACTTATCAAAGATCTGTCAGTTGTAGCTTGTTTTGTAATTGCCGTTTTTGGCCCAATTTACATTAAAAGAATCATATAAATGTGAACTCAGCATAAAGAAATAATAGCACTTTGTCAATTCGTCGCCTTTTACAGTGTGAGCACTATGTGTGAGCTCGATTTTTGGAGTTCCGATTTGATATCTGTCGGAACGCGCTAAATCCTAAAATAGTATATTATCTATGATCCTAAATCTCTCTTTTTCTCTCTCTACGTTTAGGGCACGTCATATATAGTAGTCTGTGGTTTAGGGATCGCGATGCTTTATCAATATTATCAACCAATAGTTAGTAGTGTTTAACAAAGGTACTAAATATAATTAAATGAGAAATTTTGAATTCAGAAAAGGTAAACAATTTATATATAGCAAAAACGAAGAGGGAAAATATTATTGTAAGTATTTTTTTTTCTTTCTTCACGGGTTGCATTACAGCGCCTCCCGCCGATACCGTGTTACGGTTCCAGGGTACCTGAAGACCAAGTCTCTCTCGTTTAGCGGATGATATTCCTGAACCCCGTGATACTCCCAGATCTATATTCTGTTGGTTTTGGCATCTTTATGTTGAAGTAGCGTTTCGCCCCAGATTCGTCCATGGGATCCGCATACTAATTTTCAACCCCTATATACACCCTTAAGTAGGTGTATTTAAAGAAAGCTTTTTTCCATATCAAATTTCATATGTAAGAATACAGTCAATTGATTAGTAGTTACGTCTTTTGCCCGCCAGGTGGCGGAGAAAGAGAGGTGCGTTGGCCAGCAAATGAAATGGTCGCTTTGTTTTAACTGTGTAATATTTTAATTCTGTTTAATTGTTTAATTGTGTCCAAAGTGGAAATTAAAGACAGTAATTAGTAAAGACGTTAATTTTATTCAATCCATCATCGTCTCTTTACAAGTGGCAGCCCAACTAGTGGCCAATAAAAGTTTCGAACCAAAATAACGAATTTTTACGAACTCTTAAATTTTGTTTCTAAAATATATTCAGTTTTCAACAAGCATCTTGCTGGTTTTATGTGTGACTGTCTCAATCTTCGAGGTGTTAAGTGAAAGTGAAAATGCCAAGAAGAAAAAGTGCGCAAAGTAGCCACGAGGCGGACTTCGAGGTGGAGTCGCGCATGTCAGCGATGTTCGCGTCCTTTGCTAGGGCTCAAGCTGAGTCTAACAGAGAGTTAATATCAGCTATCCTAGCTTCCAAGGATTCCAACAGTGACAGCGGCGCTCCAAGCCTGTCTCCGACATCACACATCGCACCGCCCTCCGCGCTTATGGGAAACTTCGCTAACTGTACAGCGCGTTTCAGCGGGAGAGCTCATCGAGATCCACGTGTCGTGGATGCTTTTATTGATACAATCATAGTATACAAAGAGTGTACAAATATAAGTGACGAGCATGCGCTCCGCGGCCTGCCAATATTACTAGAGGCAGATGCTGCTGTTTGGTACAAGGGAGTAAAGGGCTCCATTTCTTCGTGGACAGAGGCAATACAACGCTTGCGATCCATGTATGGTGCGCCGAAACCTCCCTACAAAATATTTCGTGGCGTGTTCAGTGCAGATCAAGGACACGAGCGCGCCGATATTTATATCAGCCGTCAACGCGCGGAACTCGCGAGTCTACCGTATGTTCTTGATGAACGAATTATATTAGACCTTCTTTACGGCTTGCTAAACATCAATATTCGAAAGCGAATACCTCGAGACCTGGTTAATAGTGTCGACGAGCTTATCGAGCGCGCCAGACAGGTGGAGGACGAGTTCGACGAAGCAGCGTCGGTGCCTGTTCAGGGACAACGGGAGCTTCGTGCCGGCCGGCATGAGCCGCGCTCTACGGCGGCGCCTGCGCCGAGCACCTCACTCCGGTCACCTGTGTTTCACGGGTCAACGACTGCTCGTAACTCGGTCGAGACTCCGCTTCGGTCTTCGACGTGTGAAGTTTCTCGGGCGACACAGTGTAACCAAGTAATTCAACCTCTTCAAGGTAACAAAAGTTATTGTTTTTATTGTCGTAAAAGTGGTCACGCTCGCTCTGAGTGTCCGCGACTTAAAATTAAAAGGGATAGTGAAATCAAGTGTTATGGTTGTGGTGCTAAGGGCATCATTCGTTCTAAGTGTGCTAATTGTAATGCTGGGGACAGTAAACCTAAAGACACTAGTCATACATTTTATTCTTGTAATTTTCATTCTTTGGACAAGTCTTTGAGCGATGATACCTACCCATTTACAGATCTTAGTCATGAACCTAATTTTATAAATCGTAGTAACGATCGTAGTTGTACATGTTGTAACAATATGTCTGTAAATCGTAGCAATCGTAGCCCAAAGAAGAGTCCGTTTTCGTTTAATACAAATTTGTCAAAGATTAAGCAAGGTCATCTGTCAAAGATCACCGAGTTGTGTACTAACACTTTTGTACCTAATGGGAGTTTGCCTCTCAGAGGCAAGTCGCCTATTCAAAATTGTAACAAGCTACCATTAATGAAGGTTGCCTTTGCGTCTGACTCCAACAGTAACGGTACCAGTAACCGACCTATTCTCAATGTCGAGATTAATGGGGTTCGTGGTACCGGTTTAGTGGACACAGCGGCCAAACGATGTATAGCTGGTTATAGTTTGTATACGTTGCTACGCGATCAAGGTCACCCGTTTCGTAAAAGTAATTTTCGTGTAAAATTTGCAGACGGGATTGTGCGCGATATGAATGTCAAACTTGTTGACGTCGACGTTAAACTTGAGGGTAAGGTTGTACCAACTACCTTCATTGTTTTACCTAACGCCGTAAATAATGAAACACTTTTTGGTATCGATTTTTTATGTAGTGCTCGTATTGTTCTTAACTTACACGCGAACTCATGGTTTATGACTGATCACCCGCAGGCTGTGTATCCTTTGCAAGGCGAGAAGTCAAGCGTCAAGGTGAGTTGTGCAGCTGCAGACGTGATTCGACCTGATGAGGGGGCGATGCTGTCGTCAATGGAGCGAACTGCATTGTCAACCTTAGTTCACGAGTACGAGGACATCTTTGGTGAAGGGGGAGGAGCGACACCTTTCGCCGAGCATACCATCGATACAGGTAACCATTTTCCTAAGACTACTAAAGACGAGACCCGTCGTGTGGGGGAAGACTATTCACCTGGTGACCTAATCCTTCTACGTAGCCATGTTTTGAGTAATGCCGGTAAGGGTATAACCTCGAAACTCGTCCCAAGAAGAGATGGGCCCTACTGTATAAAAATGAAGGTGAGTCCCACCACTTACTTAATTTCGCATCGTGAAGCTCCTGATGAATCGATCGGTAAGTATCACGTGTCCGATCTTACTCGCTACCATGCACGTGAGTGTGAGGGTGATCAGTCCAAGCCACGACCCGTCAACCCAAAACGGAGACGCGGTCGACCTCTTAAACTATTAGATTATGTTTAAGTTCCTTGTTCTAATTGTTTTTTGTTATTGTTAATTGTTCTTACTGACTTTCTCTTTGTGTTACTTTTGTGTTTGTTTGACCAAACTGGTGGTCCTATATTTGGTCAAAAGGGGGAGTATGTAAGAATACAGTCAATTGATTAGTAGTTACGTCTTTTGCCCGCCAGGTGGCGGAGAAAGAGAGGTGCGTTGGCCAGCAAATGAAATGGTCGCTTTGTTTTAACTGTGTAATATTTTAATTCTGTTTAATTGTTTAATTGTGTCCAAAGTGGAAATTAAAGACAGTAATTAGTAAAGACGTTAATTTTATTCAATCCATCATCGTCTCTTTACACATATCATTTTCCATATCACACTTTTTAGAATTTTTGTCTGTTTTTGCGTATCTCATGAAAACACTAACAGACTTTATTATTACTGTCTTTCGAAATAAATATTATTTTACGATAAATCTTACCGCCTCTAAGATTTTTCGAAACTCTATGGTTTCTAACAATATAAATTGCAGGTTTTACTAGCGAATGCTGACGAGTGACTAAATAGCATTTGTTCTGTGATCTTAGAAAAGTTACTGCCCATTTTACGTAGCCACTCCCAAACGCGATTTTTATTTTGCCTTGGTCTTGTCCTTAAATAACTGATTTCCATTGTTCGTAGTTTGTAACACCAGTTTTCATGATTAGCAGTTTTTCAGGAGTTTTTATATTACGTTCAATAATAAAAAATAATATAAAAAAAGGCAATGTTAAAAGTACACACAATCCCGAGATTAAATAATATGATAAGATATGAAGTATGATGAATATAAAAAACGGATATACCTAGATAGATAGATTAACATAAGTATGTAGGTATATATCTCAATGTCACATTAGTTTTTAAATATTTTTTGTAGGGTCGAACTATCGACGCAGAAGCTGAATTTTACGGATTAATTTATACAAAAGATCGCTCCATTATTATTTGAGCATTGTTATAGTACTGAACTTTTAACAAAGAGCACAAATAAGAGCTAACAGCGTCTCTTTGATTGACGTCTAAATTGTGCACGCGCATTCATTTTAGTTCAGTACCCACCATACATACGATACGTATACAAAAGAGTTTTTACGACATATTCTGTCAACCAATTCATCCAATGATAAATGTCTGTGAACATTTTAGATGAACATATAATATACCTGCATAGGTACTAACTTTAGAGAAAATACTATTTCTTAAACATTAGATTAATTTACTACATACTATGTAGGTATATACCTACATACTAGCTTCGTCCGTGGAGCCCATATTAACTTTCATCCCCTATAATAATTATGATTTTGAATTCATACAAAAATCTCATAGAAAAAGCACTTTCACTTCTTCCCGCATTTTCCGAATTTCCGAAAATTTCCAATTTTTCTTACCATAAAAACCTTATTCAGTCAGACAATTAAATTTTTTTTAAATTGCCAAACCGGTGCAGCCGTTATCAAGTGATGCGCTACCATCGAACGGTTTCGGAAGCTGTAAGGCATAAAAGAAAGCATTTGTTGAACTGAAAACTTCTTTAGGCGCGTTGAGCGATTTTTGGTTGAGGGAAATCTTATGGATTAGCGACATGTTTATGGCACAAGACCATGGACTGTCCGGCCAGCGTATGCTCGATTCGAGAATGTCCGGGCAGGAATTCGTGTACTGGGTTTCCTGGGTCGAGCATTTTTGGATGTGCATTCTAGACGGCAATTTACGTTCCTTCTTTAGGAGCGAGCTAGATGGCGTTATTAATATTATACGATATAACTTACAACAGTTAGGTACAACGTATTACCTACCTAGGTACTTATAAATCCAAAATTACTGTTATTCATAGTTTTAAGTTTTCACTTCTGTCGACAGTCCCCATGAATGCCTACGCCTTTTTTTTATAAGATTTAGAGTTTATGCATGATATCTGTAACCTTAGGCTGAGTGATTATACCTATAATAATAATAATATGGTACTAACTTTCAGACACGGTTTTGCTAGTGGAAATTTTTTAAATGGAAAGAATTAAATTTAGCCCATGCGGTAATGACGAGTAATGACTGAACTGATTGAATAATAAAATATTGTCCATCTAGAACAATGTAGCTGCTTCACAATTTAAGTTTACCTCATGGCTCTACAAACAAAACTTACATGTATTCCATAAAATTATGAAAGAAAGAAAAAAAGAAAGAAAGAAAGAAATTTTATTTGCAGAAAGGTACATTTACACATACATTACAAATAAATACATAAAAAAAGACTATGCCAGTCATAGATACAAAACTATACAGAAACACCTGAATGAATCTGGAAGCACGAAAAAAGCGTTCAAAGAACTAAGAACAAATAAAACATGGATTGAAGGACTGAAGAAAGCTGATAAAACACTGCACAGCCGAAATGATATCATCAATGTAGCAACAAAATTCTATGAATCTTTATACAGCGCCAAGGAGATTGAGAGTAGTGTGTTCAGGTACCAAACCAAGACGGGTGTGAGTAAAATAGAAGATATATCACAGATTGAGGTAAGCGAAGTCATAAAAGCACTAAAAACATTAAAATCCGAAAAAAGCCCTGGCCCAGATAATATCACAAACGAAGCAATAAAAACAGGTCACAAAACTCTAGCTGTACCCTTGACAAATTTGTTCAACAGCATTTTACAATCTGGAGATACACCCACCCAATGGTCAGAATCTAACATAACATTGATTTATAAAAAAGGCGACCCAAAAGACATTTCAAACTACAGGCCAATAAGTTTACTACCATGTCTCTACAAGCTCTTCTCCTCAATCTTAAATCAAAGAATAGACGTCGTATTGGAAAAAAAACAACCTATCGAACAAGCAGGCTTTAGAAAAAGCTTTTCTACTATGGATCATATACACACATTAGAGCTGATCATCGAGAAATACGAAGAGATGCAAAGACCACTCTACATCACATATATCGATTACCAGAAAGCATTTGACACTATTGCACACGAGGCAATATGGGAAACTCTGAAAGCTCAAAATGTAAATGAGAAGTATATAAGAGTGATCAAAAGCCTCTATAACAACGCTAAGAGTAGAGTAAAACTGGAGACAGTCGGTGCTTGGTTTAACATAAAAAGAGGTGTAAGGCAAGGTGACCCAATATCTCCAAAACTATTTATAGCCACATTAGAATATATTATCAGTAAACTCAACTGGTCAAAAAGTGGAATCAGGATTAAAAACAATTATTTGGCTCACTTGAGATTCGCAGATGACATTGTATTATTATCTGAATCGTGCTCAGAATTACAATTTATGATAGAATCACTAAATAATGTAAGCAAATCCGTGGGACTAGAAATAAACCTATCAAAAACAATGGTTATGACAAACAGCATCAAAAAAACATTATATGTCAGCAATCAGCCTCTTAATTACACAGAGCAATACATATACCTTGGCAAGCTAATTAGTTTCGATAGAAAAAAGAAGGAGCTAGAAATAGAACGTAGGACACAATTAACCTGGAATAAATATTGGAGTTTAAGAGAAATATTTAAGAGCAACATGGCAATCAATATTAAAACAAAAATCTTTAACTCTAGCCTTCTACCATGTCTGACATATGGCTGCCAAACTTGGATATTCAACAACAAGACAAAAAATAAAATTATCACATGTCAACGGGGGCTTGAGCGCAGTATGTTAAAAATTAAAAAAATACAAAAAATACGACATGCAAAAATAAGAGAGATAACAAAAACAAATGATGCTCTGGCACACGCCTTGACATTAAAATGGAAATGGGCTGGGCATGTAGCGCGTCTACAAGATCAAAGATGGACAAAACAAGTGACGACATGGAAAGGCCCTAAAGGAAAAAGAAAAAGGGGGAGACCCTGTGCTAGATGGGAGGAGGAGATCAAACAGACAGCCGGCCCCCACTGGCTTCAAAAAGCACAATCTAGAGAGGACTGGCAAGCTTTGGAAGAGGCCTTTACCTGTAGAGGGGTTTCTTACAATTAACAATTACACTAAAAATAAAAATGTATGCAAAAATACTGTATAATAAAACTATGATTAGATGATAATTTAACACTTAAATAAACTAAAATCTACTAACACTATTATTTTTTTTAAAAAACACTGTATATTATGTAAGAAAATTAAAGGCTTTTTTATTTTTTATTTATTTTATACATTTACACTTTCACCAGATTCCTGGTATGTAAAAAGTGTACATGTCATATATATAGAACCTACACAATATTACATTTACATATTACATTAATCCATAGCATTCCAAGCATAATTATTACTATATTCTATGATTAACTAACGTGCCTATATTTTTTTTTTTACCTTCACCTACATTAGAATCACGTCCTTTGATTCGGTGGGCAGGACAACATTTAAAAGATGATTTTTGTAGGTACCTACTGCGCGCCCCGAACGGCAGAAGCTATATTGGCTCCACCTATTTGGCGAGAGATATACGACCAACTAGCCCGAAATAGCGAGAAAGTTGGCTTAAAAATGAACTTTGACAAAACTAAACTCCTGTCAAATAAGACTTACGAAGACATCTCTATTAATGGTAAAACCCTAGAATATGTAGAGGAGTATCTTTATTTGGGACAGCTGGTATTATTTTCAGACACAATGACAAGAGAAATCAATGGAAGAGTAGCAATGACATGGAAACGATACTGGTCATAACAAAGAGTAAACAGTTGAGTATGATAGTGAAGAGAAAATTATTTAATACTAGTATACTTCCAGTGTTAACCTACGGTTGTCAGACATGGGCGCTCACAAATTCCCATCTTAACAAACTAAGGGTATGTCAGAGAGGGATGGAAAGGAGCATGACAGGAACAAGAAAACAAGACAGAATTAAAAATGACTACATAAGAAATATTACCGGAGTGGAAGATGTGGCCAAGAAAGTGAAAAAATTAAAGTGGTCATGGACAGGCCACACAATGAGGGGAAACGAAAAATGGAGCAAGATCATCACTACTTGGTATCCCCGTTTAGGAAAACGAAACCGCGGGAGACAGATTAAAAGATGGCAAGATGAAATTGTGCAAATGGCTGGGAAAACTTGGACGAGATTGGCAGCCGATAGAAAACACTGGAAGAGGTTGGAGGAGGCCTTTGTCGACAGACACGCGGAAGTCGATGTTGCATCGAAACCAGAATTGACATTGAGTTGAGTTAATGTTATTGAAACTATGACATTAATTAATTTAGTTTGACATTTATAATTGTAATATTGTTGATTGACATTAGTTAATTTTGTTTGATATTTAACAAGTGAAACATTTATGATTGACATTGATTGATATAATTTGACATTTACAACTGAAACATTGATTAATTCATTGACTATAATAACCTACTTATATTTATAACATACAAAAATTATGATTGTAACATTGAATTCTGAATAAAGAGGTTTTATTATTATTATTATATACGACCTAGGACACTGAAAAGTGTTTTAATCTGGAACACTGTGCTCAGTAAAAGTGAGACTTATTTTAAAGTTTTGGGCTCAAGTTATTTGGCGAGTTATAAAAAGTATTTGAAATTATTTGTCTTTTCAAAATTTTCTAGATTCGTAAGAATTAATAAGATAAGATCTATCTGTCTGTCTATCATCACGCCTTTTATCCCAAGAGGGTTAGGCTGAGACAATCGAATGCCATTTGTAACTTCCTCCCTGACATACCTCTTTCGCTTCTTTTAATAAATATTCATCATACCTTCATACATGCTCGGCGATTGTGTGTACTTTAAATATTTCTATCGATCAATACATTTTTATGTTATATATATTCAATAAAAATAGGTACCTACACCAGCGTAAATTCTCATTTTAGGCACAATATCATCTTTCACTCCCGCATTCTTCTCCAATGACATCGTTCCGGATCCGGATGCGGCCAATTATATAGGTATGTACCTACGCTTACTACGCTTTATATCACACTTCCTACGTAAAGACCGCATTTCCAATGCATTTATCTTACTTTTCTTTTAAGCTTCTTATTCCATAATCAAATCTCGCTTCCATATATAAGTGAAGTAAAACAGCATAATATAAGAATAAATATAAAGAAAAAAGAAAAAAAAAAAGAAAAAAAAAAAGAAAAAAGAAAAAAATAAGAAAAAATTGATCACACATTCTACCAAATATAGAATGCTAGTAGTAGGTACTTTAAAATACCTATAAATATATTTTTTAAATCTACATTCAAAAGGAAAAGGCGGCAGACATAGAATTAAAATGTATCCACTCCATAGTAAAGGCAACTTAGATAAAGGACCGAGATAACAAGAAGTAAACTTAAATTATCGACCGTTCACGTTATAAATATTCGAAAACGTGATTTGGGCGAGACCAAAAAAAATTGACGTCTCAATTATGAAGCGAGAGAAGGGAACAGTGCGGGGAGGGGGCTTCTCTTAATTTATATTATTCTCACGAATTTGATTTCCTGTTAGCATCTTGTTCGATTTATTATAATATATACACAGCCTGTTCTCAAAATGTAACAAGAATTCAAAGATTTTCAGCATTGGAGGGATTAAGTTGTATTGTATCTGAACATAGAATAAAAATTACGGCGCGCCCTGTGCGAATCTGACAATCATTAATCTATGTATCTGAAGATTAAAATAATTGCCTTTTAAAAAAACGTGTACGTGACTTCAAAAATTATGCACTGAAAAGTGTGCTTTCCGACATTCTTTCCGAAAGCAATTTTTAAAAATAAACCAAATCGCTTCAAGTGTGCCTATAAAATTTTAATAGTTCTTGATTTCTTCAGGATCCCATCATCAGATCCTGACCTGATGACCATGGGACTACCTGGGAAGTATACCCTTTAAAACAAAAAAAAATCTACATCAGTCCAGGCGTCTTCAAGTAATCGGGGAAAATACATAAAAAAAACATAAAAGATTCCGACGAATTGAGAACCTCCTCCTTCTTTTGAAGTTCGGTTAATTAATATAATACTGAAAATAAGTCCATTATTTCATTATTACCTACATACCATGGTCCGTTTGTTTGTCTTTTTTCGATTGTCTCTGCCTACCCCTGTTTGAATAAAAGGCATGATGATAGAGATAGACCATGGTCCGTCCGTGGATTACAAACATCAACATTTTACAACAAAAGAAATTATTGTTATTATTTAATTTTTTCTTCAGTTTTTATGTTATGGGCCCCGTATTATTCTGAAAAGAAAAACATTACTTATATATAATATTGACATTTTATATTTTATCGCCTACAATCCATCAGAATGTGAGCGCTCTATCATCCTGTATCTAAAGGCTAAGTCATTCCTTCTGACCGCTTGTCGACACGTCGAGCAGTGTCGGCTACAAAGAAATTCTCAGAACAGAGATACAAATCACATCACCATTTACACGAACAACCAAACTGTTTCTTATAATATTGTATCGAAGTATAAACATCTAGATTGACTTTGTCAAGGATATTTTGATAAATGACCTGTCTACGTTATGATAACTAATTCAAAGAATGCTGATTTTATCGTGTTATGGATATGTTATTGCATATTTATAATTTGTTTTGCTACACATAACTATTTTCGAACAGGAAATTCAAGAACGTTTTATTTCTTCTCAGAAGCTTATTTTTCAAACAGTTTTCTCGGGGCGGAAAATAATCTATTTATTAAATTACCAGCTTGAAATTTTTTAAGTGTGACTTAATAATTTATCCCGAAGGACTCCGGCTCTCCAACTATATCTGTGCAATCGACAAATCAAATATATCCGTTGCTTCGTATTGGCGTGAAAAAGGACAAGCTGTTTACTTTCGCATTTATAATATTACCAGCTTTCCGCCCCCGGCTTCGCCTGTGGATATTTTTGAACAAAATAAAATATAACGTGATGTCCATGTCCATGTCACTCAGAGACATCGTAGCTTTCTATTAGTGAAAGAATTTTTAGAATCTGTTCACTTTGAGATAGATTACCCCTTACATCCAAACTTAGGTACAAACTTACAAACATTAACCTCTGTAGGATTTTTAATGGATTTCTAAATAAATATTATATAATGTACTCACATAATTTATTAAAAATAGAAAACATAGTAATATAACATATAATATAATAACAAACAATCGAAAGTAAGTAAGTAATTTCTAAAAATAAATTAAGAAATTAAAGACTTCGTTTCATTCGATATTGTGTATTGATAAGAAACTGTAGGCATTGATTAATCGGCCGACTAACTAACTAATCCCTCTAGGCTCTCGTTTTCCTTATTCAATTACTGTGGGCAGTTCATATAATATTTATTTCTAGTGGTCGAAATGGACCGGAACGCCGTTATTTTCATTTTAATATTTTAGAAAAAAACCTATTTACTAATTAAAATACCTATCGCTATCAGTCATAAGGTTTGAAAGGAAATGCGTTCCGGTTCGTGAGTAAGTCCAATTCGACCACTGCATATACATATAATTATTATTTTATATAATATTTTAACTGTGCGTCGGTGGCCGAGTGGATAAGACGTCTGGTGTTAACTAGACAGACCCCGGGTTCGATCCCAGATCCCGGCCATGTACCAATGGGTTTTTTTAATTAAAAACTTATGTACATAATCCGACAAACCACACTTAGAGGCTTTTCCATCTAAATATATATCTCAACAGAACTAGCCACACTCGTTAGGTATAGCCTCACAAATACCATCGGCTAAACGGGGGAGACTTGGTCTTCCGCTGGGTACCCTGGAACCGTAACACGATTTCGGGAGCTGAACCCGTGAAGAAAGAAAAAAATAAAAACCCCTAAAAGCCTCTAATCTTTAAGAAAATTGAGATATATCAAAAAAAGGTACACATGCCGTCACATATCGTGTTTGTGTTTCCGGTCCATTAAGCAATGAGAATGATAATCCGAGCCCCGCTAACATTGCACCAGATTATGTGAATGTTTACTTTGGGACAAGCTAATATTTGTTCGGACAGGTGCATTGTGTATACAGCGGTTAACTTGGCTGCAGGTTGACAGCTACTGTCTTACATTATCCCTCATCTGGTCATAGATATGGCTCTGAAGTTTTTAGGGTTTTACTATTAATTAAACCTTAACTTGAATGTGAAAATCTATCTGTAAACTACCTAGATGTTGAATAATTTCTGCCAAGCAAGATATTTAGAAAATACTTTCAGTGTGCTTTAATGGTCCAATTATGACTGGAATAAAAATTTAGTTCAATTGTTGGCAATACCTACTCACGGAACACACGGTTGGGGATTCGTGTCCCAGTTCAAGTTAAATTTTTACTAAGGTAGGTATATCAAAAATGCACAAAATTTAAATGTTTGTTTGTAGCATTAGGTATTGCACAGTGACTTCCAAAAAGACAAACAAAGAAAGTATGTTTTTGTGTATACATATATGATATTTATGTTTAATATACAAAAAAAGACTTATAATAATACAAGCTTCTGTCCGCGGTTTCACCCGCGTGGAAATAGATCCAACATGAAATAATCCCGTGGCTGTAATTTGTCCCTCCTCCGCCCGCTTTCGCGGTATAAAAAGTAGTATATATCATTCTCTGACCCCTAAACTATCACTATGCAAAAAATCATGTCGATCCCGTGAAAAACAAAAACAAATCTATCCCACGGCAACCATACATGTTTCCAGGATAAAAAGTAACCTATCTCTATAATCTATCTCTGTGCGAAATTTCATGCAGATCCGTTCAGCCGTGATTGAGTAACAAACATACATACATCCATACAAACTTTCGTGTTTATAATATTAGTGTGAATCGAGATAACACACTTACTTTGTGTCTACGACAGTTTCGATTGAACTGTAAAATCCTTCGTTCGTGTTCTGTGGGTATGCGACCCGTATGCAACCATAAATCGACAGGGAGAGCCGGGAGAGCTCAATTGAAGGACGCTTAACAGAACTTATTTTGTTACAAAATTTTGTACTCGTTTTATATCTTATTTATTGATTTTTACGGTAATAGACAGATATTAAATAAAAGAATACAAAGGCATATCCATTCCATCTGAAATATAATAAAGTATTTTTGTTGCAATCTTATTTGTACAACGTACAGGAACAAAATGCATATTTTTCATCACGGGTGGCCATAAGGCTTCCTGTAACGCCGTTCCTGTTACCAGGGCACCCAGTGCAAGACAAGTCTTCCACATTTAGCGAATGATATTTGCGAGGTTATCATTTTAAAGTGACAGTTTGTATTTATATTTATAAGGCCATTGGATTTTTTTTAAATTAAGTACTTATACGTGGTAAATACATTTCTTGTTATATAAGTAACTTGAAACCGTCGTAAATATTTAAATATCATGATTTTAAAATATATTTTTATCCAAAGTTGAAAACCCTGTTCCTTGTATCCAGCTGCGATATCTTCATTTGACGGTCGGCAGGTGTCGTGCAGTCTTGGCATCTGTTGTCCCCTTCATACTTATAGGAATTTTATTTCTGTCTCCTTCGCTTTTATAATCTCGGTAGGAAGCATCGAGTAGGAAGGCTTTGTAAGGCGGCTTTGATTTTTTATACGTTCTGTTCTGTTTATTTCTATATTATTTTTATTTTCTTGATAATTTTATGCTGGTTGTATTTTAGTATGAACTCAAATGTAAAGTAGTTTCAAAAAGTACACTGATGACGTCCATATTTTATATACGTTACGGGCAATGGTTACGGGTACGAGTATATCACCGAAACAGCTTTATTGTTTAATATACATATCTAAGTAATACATATTTTTTCTTAAATTTAACATAATTCATTTTGATTTAATCCAATTTTTATTGTATTGTATTTGATGTTGTAAAGAAATTTGAAATTATGTGTAGTGTCTAATGTAAAAGTGTGATTTGATTATCTTGAATATTGTGAAAATCTATTGTGTAATTATTTTGTAATTGGCTTAATATATAGCTAGTTATTTTTTAAAACATACTACCTATTACACTATCTAGTCAGACACAAGTACAAAACATCAACCAACATGACAGGCAACTTAATGCCCTGTCACGTTCAATAAATGAGACATCACCGTTACTTTGAGAATGTACAATAATTAAAAATAATATATAGATTTACTTATGTTTAGGTACGTATATATATGAACCGGTATCACTATAACCTCAATTTATATCTAACTAGCTTTTGCTTGAGGTTTCACTCGTGTGGAAACGAAACTAGTAAACAAGCTTTTGCGGGCTTCGCGACTATAAAAATATGATAATGAATATAATCATTGCCTATGGACTTACTATACTAACTATTATTAATTACTGCCATATCAAATAACAACAAAAACTATTTTCAAAATTAACTTTGTACACATTTTCATATAAAAGACATCAACGCGCTCGTGTTTATTCACTTAATTTTAGAAAAAATCAAACTATAATTCAATATAGTAATAATAATTTTATTTCGTACCTTTGTACGATAGTATTAAATTTTTATAAAATTTCCATCCTCAAGAGCTTCTCACAAATCTGGCCTCTGAAATATGAAAATATTCGTGTTTACTTTTGCATGAATTTAGATGACAATAGAGAACTTTTGTATGGACTGAAGTCTGACAGAAGTGGTTATCAATTCTTTCTGAGTAGTAGGCATGACTATTTAAAATGAATTATAAAAATATGAGAAAAGATATCATATGCGTTGTATACTAGGACAAACTATGGTACCAAAGTTATGGTGCATCGGTGGCCGAGTGGTTACGACGTCTGGTAATAACTAGTTAAAAACTTATGTACATAATCCGACAAACTACACTTAGAGGCTTTTACAACTAAAATATACCTCAACAGTACTGGCCACTCGTTAGGTATATCTTCACAAATAACATTGGCTAAAAAAAAGAGACATACTTTTCCGCTGGGTACTCTGGGACCGATTATAACACAGTTTCGGGAGCTGTAAG
This sequence comes from Nemapogon koenigi, assembly GCA_963924495.1. Taxonomy (NCBI): domain Eukaryota; kingdom Metazoa; phylum Arthropoda; class Insecta; order Lepidoptera; family Tineidae; genus Nemapogon; species Nemapogon koenigi. Next base: position 4,974,782 of record OZ004646.1, read on the forward strand.
GTCAATCCGTGAATAAAAACCGACAAATGCCATTCGGACTCGCACAAGAAGTTCCATACCACCGTACAATATTTAAAACTACATTTTTTTAAATAGTTTAGTAAAAAAATTAGCATGAGTCCGCTCACACTTGGCCGGTTTACTTTGTTTGTTTTACTTAGAGTTTGCAATATTTATACTAATTAGGCGTTTGTACGAATATGTATTGCAATTATTAAAATCGATCAAAAACGCCAAAAAAATCATTTCTTGTATGGGATTCACTTTAATTTTTAACTTTATTTTATTTGTATTATTTGTTGTTATATCGGCCATAATAATGCGTGCCTATTACGGTTTAAAGATACAGACCTGACAGACGGACGAACGGACAGACAGCGGAGCCCTTGGCAACGACATAACAGAGCTCTCGGATTACTCGGAAAAATTGTAGAGGCTTACCACGCACTTTTATATTAGGCCTTATTTAGAGCTTACATACTGAATCGAATGTAAAATGGTACGGGCCCTGGCTGGAAATGGCTGAATCTCCCCTATGGATAAGAAAATATCGAATCAACATAGTTTATGGTCACATTTATATCCTAAAGTTGATTACTACAACGTTAAGGAGGTAGAACTATAATATATGCGCTCTCATTATTTACAGATAGAGAGGCACTTCGTTTGAAAGTATGGTCAGCAGCAATTTAAGGATTTTAATTTTTACAATAATAATATGTATTTACAGTACTATACTATAATACCTATACATTTATTTATGGTATACTAGGTAGACTAAGGCAAAGTAAAAGGAGTGATGTTAGCGAAATATATTAGGTTTATTTGTAGCTTCGTAATTATCTTAATTTGAACTCCATCATAGCATAATAATTAAAATATCACAAAATATTATATAGAGTGATGATTAAGTTGTTAACCAAACCATCATTGTCGTTGGTGAGCAGTTGGGTATGTATCTGGCTACTTCTAGATGATGTATCAGCATCAGGTCAAGGTTACCATGTTGTTGTAATATCATCGAAGTCACAGGATACTTAATTTCGAAGAATCGATCAGACCAGTAAGTTGGTCACATCCTATCAACGACTAGCAAAGAGCTGATGATCTTCAAACGGCTGAACAGATTTTCTTGAATCATAGCTAAGAACGCTCTCGATCAATTCATCTTTCAAACAAAAAAAACTAAATCAAAATCGCTTCATCCGTTTAGGAACTACGATGGCACAGACAGATACACAGATATAGGTACACAGGATCAACAGGATACTCTTTTTGCGTCGGGGATTTAAAAGGCGTCTCTACCTCTACATTAACTTTGGCGTCTTGGTCAAATCCTAAAGGTGGCCATACATTCGACCGAAACCGACCACAGACTCGTTCAATTCTTGTAACGGACGGTCCGGCTAGATCATCCGACGACCGGAATGGGAAATTTTTGGTGCGATGCCGGACCAATGTGTGGCCTACTTTTATTACATTAATTTGAAATACTTTAATGTTAGAATTTAGCTTGATCTTGATCAATTCCTAAGAGCAGCTCTAATCAAAAACTCAAAATAGTTTTTATCCCTAGCATATATTTAGTATAATATTTGAGTGTTTTTCTGACGTTACAAATCCACTAAAGCGATTACACTGTCCGCCTGTCCATCCACAGGAACGATGAGAAATAAGTTGTAGCGTTTATTGACGGCATCGAAAAAAAACCTTAAACTTATCCTCACCTAACCAATTAAAAGTTACATCATAAAAACATATTCCTTTTTCATTCGATTGGTTGAAAAGTGTCTGACTCTAAAGATCTTTTATGTGACTACCAAGTTTATAGAAAGTTTTTATTAGATGTCTGTACATGGAATTACTTGTATTTTTTGCTGATATTGAGTTGTCATTACCAATGATCGATGGTTTAATAATAACTTTGTGTGATACATAAATCATGTCTTAATATTTCATATGCTGTTAGTCTATGTTAGTTTTCTTTATGAATAAATAATTCCAGTCTAAATAGGTACTATTAGACCAAGAAGCCATTTTACTTCAGGTTTCTCCTTGAGTATCTATGTATCAGGCAGAGACAATCGAATGCCATTTGCTACGATGCGATCCTGACATATCTCTTTCGCTTCTTTTATATTCATCATACCTTTCATACATGCTCGGCGAGTGTGTGTACTTTTAATATTGCCATCGATCAATAATTTTTTTATATGTTCAATAAAGGTACACCTAGATCGTCCTCTGCCAGCATTTCCTTTCACTTCAGCCATATAAATCCTTTTAGTCAATCTTTAATCCTTTATTATTTTAACGTGTCCAAACCAGCGTAAACTACTTTTCCTCATTTTAGTCACAACATCATCTTTCACTCCGCATTTTTCTCTTGTTCTTTGAGTATGTTTGGAATTTTGTATACCTAGATATATAGAACAGTACCATGATCCATTTGGCTATGAGTAAATTTGGTGTTAAAGTTCTTCTAGGGTAGAAGGTAAGATAGAGCGTTGACTACAATGTAAGTTGCTTGTAACCAAACTTTTAAATGAATCTACGACTTTGTTATTTGACAGCAACGTTGTTAACTTTATCTGCAGTTACTATACTTCGCAAGGGTACAATATGGGATTACAACAATTTGAGTACCTTCATAAATACGCTTATAACTACTTATTTAATTAGAGATACATAGATGCTACCGAACTTCAAAACAGAAGGAGGAGGTTCTCAATTCGTCGGAATCTTTATTTTTTTTATGTATGTTCCCAGATTACTTGAAGACGCCTGGACCGATTTGGATTTTTTTTTTGTTTGAAAGGAATAGATGGTCCCATTTTTTAGTGAAAATTGGTTCAGTAGTTTTTTAGAAATTTTTAAAAAACTGACTTTATACTTTATAAGCACATTTTTTTAATATCTCGATGAAATATGTATACCCATTTTGACGACTTTTTTTTTAAGATTATAAATATTTATCGACATTATCTTACAGACATATGAAGAAAATCGGTTTAGTAGTTTTTCAGAAATTCAGTAATTTGTCTCTGTTTACGGCTGCAAATTATGTATCAGAGAAAAGCCTTAGCAACGGTTGCTATTGACACGAAGTTGTCAATTTTTGTATCGAAGGTGGTCTAACGGCTAAAGATATGGGGTGCAGCTCATGATCCTCTTTGACTCCCCAGATCTTCTGGCGCAGGTCAATTTCAGGGCAAACTTAAAATGAACCCGTACACTTGACCTGTTCACAATAGCTAGATCGAAATCTAACGCGGGACTCAGAGCGCCTCTTCGCAGGATATGCAAACAATATGATGAAGGTCTGGTCGCGGTTGACATATTTAATCTTAATTTGCATAAATTTAAGAAGTGCGTATGTGAGGTGTTGAAGGGGTAGGTGTGAATAATTGCATTGTTTGGTTTGTTTAAAATTAGGATTAGGTATATGTTATATGTCGTTAAATTTTTCTAAAACTCTTGGTGGGAATAGTTTAAAGGGTAGGGCTCTTCCTCACTTATTTTTTATTTTATTTTTTATTATTCTTATCTTGTATGTCTTTTTTATTATTATTATCTTGTGTACATAACGTTTTACTTACACCTTTTGTAAATTCTCCTTGTAAATAAAATAAAATAAAATAAAAAATTTTATACATGGTTCAAATCCCATCCACAGCAGTATTTTATTTATATTTTTCCATATTTTTTTTTTATTTGCGTTATTATTTGTCTCTCAGGGAAGGGAAAAATAAATTTGCTTTTAAAAAAAAGTGTACCGATTTCAAAAATTTGCACTGAAAAGTAAAAAATAATAAATATTTCGTCGTAGAATTTAAAAGCGGTTGGTGCCAAATTAGAAACAACTTAGTTATCTTCTTAGATATTTACTTAGTTTTGTATCCTAATTTGGCACCAACAGTCTTCAAATTCTACGACGAAATATTTATTATTTCTTACTTTTCAGTGCAAATTTTTGAAGTCGGTGCACTTGTTTTTAAAAGGTTTATTTTATCTAGTTCTCATTAGTATGGTCCTGACACTCGTACCAGACTTTCAACAAAGCTTAGGTAGTATGAACGCACCTTATATCTGCAGGCCATCAGGCACAATTTCAGCACGGCTAAGATAATGGTCTATGTCTAGAATCTAGATAATGGTGCGATATATTCTGTCGCAGGAACTGGTTTTGCGATTCTCGCTCGTGTCGGCTCGACGCGATAGCTCGTTAGCGGCGCCGATGAAGTTGTTACACTCACCAAGACTTTTTGCTCTGAAAGCGTTTATTTCGGAGTCAGTGCCCTGCAAATGTATCCTTTATGTCTTGCCGATGATAAATAACTTATTAATTGTGCTTTTTTGTACATTAACATTTATTTTCATTAAGTTTAAAATCGACAGAGCGTGGAGACTTGGAATCGCTTCATTCAAGTGTTGCAAATTGTTATTATAACATTAAACAATTAATAACTTTTGTCAACAATGATTTTCTTGATAGAACTTTTAAACTAGCGTAGGTAGAACGTTAGGTCATAATAAAGACGGAATAAGGAGATGAAATAGTTATAATTTAAGCAAATAACGAAATAATCTGACTGACTGACTGAAAAAAAGAATAATAAATATAAGACTTATAGACGCTGTAATAGGTAGTAATTATTATTTAATCTATGGTAATAGTACTAATAGCATAGATTAAATAATAATTACTACGTCTAATAGTAAGTACCTACTACTGGCTTAGGTATTTGTTATTTTCCAAAGAACAATAAACTATTCAAATTATTTATGTAAGTCTTCTACACTCTTTAAAATGCTATAATGTTTTTTTCTCTTAGACAAAAGAATTCATGAATAGTGAATTACTTACCATTTTTAGGGTTCCGAACATCAAACTCATGTGTCTGTCTGTCCATCTGTCCGTCTGTCACAACCCATTTTCTCCCAAACTACTGGGAAAAAATGTTGAAACTTGAACTGTTTCAGGATTCTTTTTACTTCATGAAGCTATCTTGTATAGTTTAGAAAATATTTAGATTTTTTCAGGCACTTTGCAAGTGGCTTTTTTATATTGCTTATCAGTGTGTATAGTGTTTCATGACCCATCAATCACGGGTAAATGATCGAATTTCGATTTTGGGGGTTAATTTTATGAGGGAAATGTGTGACAAATGAAATGAAAGGGCTTGTTATAAGGAATACGATTTTTTTTTATTTATTTATTTATATTAAAGAAAATAAATATGAAAATTGACCGTTCAATTATTTCCTAAACTACTTAGTCTAAAACTTTCGAAAAAATAGGGAATATAGTGGCCCTATATTCCAGGAAAACCTAAACGAAAATCCTGTCTTAAAGTTCGGACCAAAAAAATTGTACGTAACTCTCAGCACGCGAGTCGTACTCGCAACTTGGCCAATTATTTATTTTATTTTTTCTAGTGACAAAATGAAAAGTAATTACTAAATCAATGTATCTTAACATCCGGCGCAACGCAAGAGTCGTGTGGGAAGAACCATCGAACATTGTATGCGCCATTCTGATTATGTGACATTGTCATACTAATTTATTCTGAGACATTATTCACAACAATTCGAGGTTTACATTCTTTTTTATTATATTTTTTCATTTGGTTCTTCAAATTACCTACTTTTATTTGAACCTGTTGAAAATATTTTAACAACTTTCAAAGATATATAATTATGTAGGTACTAATATTCGTATATAGACTACAGTATAAAATGTTATTTGTCGATTCTTAGTTTCAAAATCAAATAACATTGTGCTTGGAACATAAGCCCACATCTACATTTTAAATTTTTTAATTAAATATATTTCAAGTTTTTTTGTATTAATTTCATTGTTATGTTGGATAAAAATTTCCTAATATAAAACACTAATAACTCAGGTGGAAACATTCTTAGAACATTACTTCGCATTTTATAGATCATACAATGCGTGGGTTTGGAATGACAATAAAATTGACTATTACAAATAAAACTCTACAAATCAAAGAATATAATGTTCATAGCTTATGAAGTCGCAACAAAAACCACATTAAATTCTCAGTAGCCAGTCCGTTCGCCCTGGAGGATGTGCAAAGTAAAATAAAAAGAGAATAAAAAAGGAAAGCGAGAAGAAAATGATATGGTACAGTACCGACCAAGCGTACCTGCTCCCCGAGCCTCCCCGCGCCATCTCGACGAGTTAATCAGACAACGAAAATCAGTTATTCTTCAACTATAGCTATATATAAATGTTTTTAGTTCTATATAAATCTGTGAGGAACTATGAGTGAGCATACTCTGGCTGGTGACAAGAACGGGTCTCCTACATTATCTCTAAATTGTTTTGATATAATTTTAGAATATATAGGTATATAAGATATAAAATTACGTTCTATAATTATTCATTTGCTATAATTTTTTTTAAACCTAAAATCGATTTCTGTAATTTTCAAAATCACTATTATCAAAATATATAAAATAAAATTCTATAATTATTCATTTGCTATAATTTTTTTTTACCCTAAAATGGATTTCTGTAATTTTCAAAATCACTATTATCATAATATATAAAATTACATTCTTTAATTATTTATTTGCTATAATTTTTCTTTTGTCTAAAATCGATATCCGAAATTTTCAAAATCACTATTATCAAAATATATAACATTAAATGATCTAATAATTAATTTGCTATAATTTTCGTTTTATCTAAAATTGTTTTCTATAATTTTGAAGATATCTAAAATATCAAAAGGTACAACATTTAATATTATCTTTTGATTAATTTGCTTTAATTTTTTTCCAATTTATTTGCGAAATATTATTACTTAAGTATATAAAATCTTCCTTCTTTATTATAAATGCGAAAGTGTGTCTGTATGTCCTTCTTTAAAGTCAAAACAGAGCAACTGATAGATGTTTTTTTTGCACAGATATAGTCTGAGTGTTAACATAAGCTTTTTCCAAAGAGGTATCATATCCGTTATCAACAAGTGATGATTGTTTTTGAGTTTCTGGCGCTTCGCCGTCCGCTGCCGCGGAACGCTCGCTTCGCTCGCTCGGCTCGCGCTCTGTTTTAGCACTATTTAAACCACGCTCGTCGCTTCGCTCCTCGCTAACCTATTTTTATTTACAAATTAGGGTAATAGGAATCGAAAATTACTGCAACAGGTTAAGATTAACAAAAACTACTGTAAATTTTAATATTTGTAAATGTAACTTTTAAAAATATAGTGAGTACAATTATTTTAATAATCCATTAAAGCAACTGATATTATAGATTAATAAATTTATAGAAAATTAATTTATATATTTAGAAAATTTTAATAACTGCAATTATAGAAAAGTAGCCATTAGTGCAATTGAAATTAGAGATTATAAGAAATATAAGACTTGAGATTATATATTTTCAAAATTATAGTAACAGCAATTATAGAAAAGTAGCCATTAGTGCAATTGAAAATAGACATTATAAAAATTATAGGACTTGAAATTATAGATTTTGAAAATTATGGGAACTGCAATTATAGAAAACAATACGTTATAGGAATTAATATTAGATATTTAAAAAATTATATCAAACACATTTATAGATTTTTAAAATTACAGGATCTAAATTTATAGAAAATGAATATTTATAGCAACTAAAATTATAGCTTCTGAAATTATATATTTTATTTTAGAGCATTTGAGAGGATACCGACAAGAACACCTGCTCCTTCCTCGCTGAAAAAATATAATGAAAATTCAATAAATAAGTATTTCATGCGGACCAAGAAACATTTAAACATTTTATTTTAAATCCAAATCCTTATTAATATTACAAAATGTTTGTTCGTTTGTCCTTCTTTAACGTCAAAATGAAGCAACCGATACACATGATTTTGCAGAAAGACAGCTGGAGGGCCGGAGACTGTAATCGGAAATTCTTCGGATCAGATAAATTCTTATGTCACATTTCTACAGGAGAAGCCGGGGGAAAAGCTATAAGTGCTAAATAAATATAAGAAAAATACTTATGAGATTAAAAAAAATAGTTTATTCTGAAGAAAGAATATCCTTCCACCAGTTGTGAAGTACAATTTGAGACGAACAATATTCAATATTATTTATGTTATCCGACACTTTAAATAATTTTATACACAAGACTTACGTGTAAATAAATATATTATTCCTGGTTGTTTTTCAAAATAAACGTACACGGGCAAAGTCTGTCCATTCTTGTCGCTTGTAAAAAGTTTGAGAAGCTCTGACTCGTAATAGCACATAATGACTTTATCGACGGCGAGTCGGTCGGCGTTGTTTCTTTCCAGGCACGCAGGGTTAGCCGCAGCCTCACAATCCATGTTTTTATGACATTTACAATTTGCCATCAACTCTTAATGTAATAACCGAGAACCAGAAATGGAAGCAGTCATTCAATTTCTGGAATATACAAACTACAGAATTAAATGCGATAGGAAAGCGCAGAGATATTTTTGTTAAATCTATTTCATTAATCTTTATGGTATTTTCTATCTTATTTCGATATTTGAAATCAACAAGCTGTTAGACGATTGTTTTTCACCATCAATCTATATAAATAGGTAGTATATAGGGCTACTTTTATCCCGGGAAAATTCCTCAGTTCTTTCTTATTGGAATTTTAGATAAAATATTTAGTCTACCCGTACGAAGCAGGAGACAGGACGCTAACTAACAATAAAACTTTATTAGTACATCAAGAATCAAGATATTCGTGACGATTAACTTCAAAAATATGTTTACAAGACAGAAAGTAGAAACTTCAGATCGTGAGTATAAAGCACGATTTTGTTGTAGTAGACCAAGATTTACTTATTTAACAAAAGTTTATGTTGCTTTGAAAGTTTTAATAATATTTGAACTTAGATAATGTAATTCTGCACAATTATTTCCTATATCTCTAACCAGGCAGAATATTATATAAGAACGCGCTGACAGCTAACTTGTTTCAATCTAAAAATGTAGATCACACATAACAGTGAAAACCGCATCAAAATCCGTTGTTTCTCGACATTATAGTACTGTCATTCAGGAACAGACAGATATCTGAATTTTATATAGGTACGTGATTTATCAGAATACAATTTCCTAATTGTTTTGTTTCCCATATACACACAAGAATTTGGAAGTAAATAATTGTTATCATTTCGTTGTCTAGTAATTATACAGCCGCCAAACGAAACAATCTTCTCACATCGAACCGAATGATCGAAGCTCGAAACTTTTTAATGAAGTCCTCATAGTCGCTCGTAGCAACGCGGCATTCTATACAAAGGCGTCTTTTCTTTGAAGTTGCCGACTGCATACGGCCGGTGACAGCGCGGAGGCGATGATGCCTTCATAAAAACTCAATGATTTATACAAAGACCAAGTTCCAAGTCAAGCATTGAAGGCATTAACCAAGAACCTCTGCGCTTACGCAATGGAAGCAATAAATTATACTTTACGAGAAAGAAATCTAGTGGCAGTATGATCCTAAATTTATGATCGAGTTTTTGGGGCCTCGTAAAGTTATGCTATTTATTGTACCGCTCTGAGACCGCTTCGAAGCTTTTTAATATTCATATTTGTCGATATTTTATGTCATATACTTGTAGGTTGTAGGTGGACGCTTACAATAATCTGTTTCACAATTCTAAAGATGAAGTTCGTAATTTTGTTATCCAAAACATAAAATAACTGGAAGTTGAGCATTTAATAATGCTGTACGAGTTGAGCGTGGCAGGGTGGGGTAAGGTGGAGCAATACAATATAAGAACTTTCTTTGCATTTGTCCAAAGCGCCAGATCTTGGGTTTTTTTTAATTAAAAACTTATGTCCGAAAACTTTCCATCCAAATATACTTCATCTACAGCAAGGCTACAGCGGGCCTGAAGACCTAAATAGTCTCAAAATGTCTGGTGCAGAAGGCAAGGGGAAACCACTGCACTATTCTACCCAATACAGTTAACCCAGACGAGTCATAACAAGGTGCGTCGCGCCGTGGACCGCCATGATTGATCACGACTGCTCTTTCAAGAGCACCACGACTACTTCAACCGAAATGGAATCTAAAGAACCAAGCTGCTGGGTACCCTATGAGTTCCGGGAGTCGAATCTTGAAACTTCATAAAAATGGAAATAGCTTATGATTTTGCATAGGTTTTAGTAGTTTTACCTGATGTTTACCGCAATATTAGATAGTTTATTCGTGTAGATAAACACCTCACGAAGTTGTGCAATGTGGTGTCGGTGAAGAGTTGCGGGCACAGCGGCGAACCGTTATACACGACCGGACGCGCTCGTGATCTCGCTAAATATCTAGTATGTTTCTAATTTTCACTCCAAATACTTTAAAATCTATTTCGAGCATATTATTACGAATTAAAATTTTTAGTAAATTGTTAATTTTCTGAAAATATTCTTCACTTGACGGATACTCACGCTTGTTTTCTATTTCTTCGCTCGATCTCTATATTCGTACCAATCACCATCATCTATCATCATCATCATTGAACTTTTTTGTAGATCATTTTATTCTACACAATTCTTTCCTACATCATTTGGTTATATCTCTGACTGATTAATAGCATATGTTATGAAAACTCGCTGGGACAACTTTTTCCCCTACTTGATTAATAATAATAATAATTTAGTTGAAAATTAGTTAGTAATTATAATTTGACCCGACCTCCGATTTTAAACTCCAACGCTCTGTAGGGTTATATTTCCAACTACCGCGTTTTAAAAAAATAGACCGTACTTAATAGACTGAAAAATGTTTAACTAAGAAAAATATTATTCAAACAATGTTAGGCTTCTACGTAACAGTATTGATTAATTTCAAATGAGCACATAATATAATATAAGTAAGTATGTAACATACAATGCATAAAGTTATAATCATATATTTTTTATATTGCTACGAATCAAATATCTAAAGATTGTATGACGAACGAAAACAACATTTAATTACAAAGGGCTATTCACGATCTTTATACCTTACGATGTGGCCAGAGAAAGCAGTAATAGTCCACATTTTGCCCGTTGTCCATGCTCCACTTATATGTGTCACTTATTTAACAGACAAGTACCTACCTGTAATTTTAGAAGAAATGCGGGCGCCGGCTATAGATCCTTAAAATCACATTCCTATTCTTAAAGAAAATCGTCATTTATAATAATACTAGCTGTCCGCACCGCCTTCGCCCGTGTGTGGGGGTGGATTTTCACAAACAGTAGCCTGTCCTTCCCAAGACTTCGTATGAAATTTCATCGAAATCGTATCAGTGGTCGTGAAAGCATAACGGATACACCGACAGACAGGAGTATACCTAATATTAGTATGGACTAACCCCCGCCCCCGCTTGGCAAGGTACAATATAGGTTTGCAACAATTTGAATACAGACCAGACGCGGCGGCGGGGGACTTTGTTTTATAATATGTAGTGATATGTGTGTCAAGTTCTGTACAGTTGTCCGGGAGTCAGAAATACAATTATTCTCCCAGGTTTTAAGTTAGTGGGCTACCAATAATACCATGATAAAGTCTTCATTTCTTTTACTATACTAAGCAGTCTCGGAAGTTTATGAATCGAGAAATGTTAGAATATAATGATAATTTAAACAAACTCATTCGAATAAAACAATGTGTAATTTTATAATTGTTTTCTTTATCTTTTCGCTCTGTCGCAGTACATTACCGGTAGATGTGTAGAGTCCCAGTATCAGAAACTCCATTACCATTACTTATTATACATTATTATTTAAGTATATACTATGCATTTACCTACTGGCATTCAGAGTAATTTCCTATTCATTTTAAGACTCTGAATGGGTTCCTTGAAATTGGCTACCTAATGGTATGGTATGGTATGGCGAACCTAAACTCCTATCCCTACATCCTTAACCACCTCAACATCTCATACCCTGCAAGTCCTTTACTCAAGCGGGATATACGAGTATTAGTCAATTGTCGAGTAAGTGGATCATGATTAGATTTTTCCGTGTCGGTAATAGTTGGTGAGTTTTTTTCTTCCACTCGTACCGCCACACACGGCGTGCATCAAATGATGGCGCAACAATGAGGAACTATTCGGTTTGGAGGCATAATTACTGCATGGGCGAGAGCGGCCTTCATCAGCGGTCATTACAGATCCGGGGAAACGTCTGGTGACGCATGCAAGACCACCCAAAGCGATTGGCCGCCTACATCACGTGGCCCACTCAGCCACTTTTACTATCTGCTGGTAATGTACGCAATTTGTTATATTTCTTAGGAATATATACTTAGTGAGTTTGATGAGTTATAGGTTCGTTATATTTTGAAATTAAATCAACTGCATGAAAGAAATTTTCAATGAGGATTAATTACAAGTAAAACGTGAAAGAGTTTCAAACCAAGAGGATGAAGCTGCAGTCCATAATTGTAAAATTTTACACTGGAGCCTTATACAAGTAAAAATAAAAATAACTAAAAAATCGCTAAGGTTCGCGTGGAGGCCTATGTACTTACTAGAGCTGAATTTCCCTGCTTTTCCTTGCGTGTCAACTGCATTCGTTGAGCGAAGCGAGGAAGGAGCCAGCGCCAGTCAGTATATTGTCACCGGAGGCGATCAGGCGTGGGGATAAGTAATATATCTTCAATAACTTTTTCGCATTGTAATGCATATTTGCGCAATCCTTTACTTGAAAAGCTGATAAATAAAAAGAAAAACGTATATATCCTCACAAATAGCATCGACTAAAAGAGGGAGACTTGGTTTTCCGCTGGATACCCTGAGACAGCTGAAAAAAAGTGCTCCTTCTGAAAAACACGTATATTTTATTATATTATGTTATATATTTTAAAACTCATAAGGATTATCTGTGAGTCAAGTGGTGCGATCCTTTCTGCCTAACTTTATGCGGGAGGCATGCGTGAATGTATACGATAATTACGATACAAGGTAACTTAATTATGTAGAATACAAGGACGTAAGTTTAACTTCCTATATTTTAGTGTTTAATATATCATAAACATTATATCATAAAATTAAGAATGTTGCGTCGGTTATTTTTATAGAGAACTTTGCTTTTGTTAGTTGCACACAAGCGAGTCTTGTAATTGGGGCCACCCACGACGACGTGGTTGGACGCCCGCGGCACGTGCGTGAGTAAAACATACAAACAAACATTAATTTAGCAATAAATGTATTAATTGTATTGCTATATCACTATCACTACGTATCATAAAACTGAGATCCAGTTCCGACAGTTTTATGTATGCTCGCTAAAACACCGAGAACTATAGAGCGGTTATCATCATTGTTTCGTAATTAAAAAAAAAGAGAGTGGAAAATAATATGTCAAACGCTGGCAAACGATTAAAGATTTTCTATAATCTGGCATTGGTCGCACTGTATTTACTTATTTTCAATTAATACTAGATTTCATCCACAATATTTCGTAAAACGTTTTATATTAATTATGTACCAGCTGCTTTGGATCGTAGCATGATGTATCAAATGCAAAAATATTCAAATCCGACTGGTAGTTCCAGAGATTAGCGCGTTCAAACAAACTATTCAAATGGTGGGGCTTAAAAAAATCGGTAAAACGGCAGCCAGCGTTCTAGGCACCATGCCACTCTTTGACCAAACCGGACTCTGAGCTTTATTATTTTTAGTTTTATTAATTTTTCTGTTAGTATTTTTAATTTTCAATATTTTTTTATTAATTTAATTATTTATACAACAATATAAAACCTGAAATCTAACCTAAACATTAGAATTAACTAAATAAAATCCTGAACATTATTAGTTTCGGTACCTACCCCCTCTGATTTGTAGTTTCCGACATAAAAAACAAAAAAAATAAGGGGGACGAAAAAGGGGGGTTTCGGATTTTTCTGGACCCCCTCTATACGATCCCACCAAAAGTTTCCCCCCATCACAACTTTTTCTGTAAGAACAAAAAACAAAAAAAATGTGTGGGAGCACCGACTTATGGGAGTTTTTTTTGTATGTGAGATTTTTTTTTAACGGATTCGCTAATAGAAAGTCCGCAATGACAATAATACTATAAGCTGAATCGCGATGCTGATTCATTAAGCGAGGAAGGAGCCAGCCCTCTGGTCACCAGAAAAGATTATCAGTCGAGGGGTTATATCTCTAATTATAGCTATAGTTTCTAATTAAGTAATTTTAAATTAATTGATGTACCTACTGAAAAAAAATTGCCGACTATACACGTTTTCTCACGGTAAATATAAAATTTAGCGGATGACAGTACTTAGGATGTAAACTGTCGTCAACGAGTGCCCCCGCTTTTGTATTTGAAGTAAATGGATAAGTACCACTCAATAAGCGCCGATCTGGCTTATTTATGAACCCTTTAATTGGTGGAACGTGATTTTATTTGTGGGAAAAGCGAAGCAAAACCGTGGGAAAGTTGGTAGCTTATCGAAATACTTACCCTGTATGATGCTAGTGCTATAATATGCCATTAATTAGCCAACAATAGACAAATCCACGGTTTACCTACGTCGTGTACTTAGTTACCATTACTTTTTTGGACTCCTTGTTCACACAGGTTATTAATGTTATTATCTAAATATTATATAAATCAAGCTTCTGTCCGCGGTTTCACCCGCGTGGAAATAGATCCAATTTAAAAAGAAATAATCCCGTGGCTGTAATTTGCCCCTCCCCCGCCCACTTTCGCTGTATAAAAAGTAGTACATGTCATTCTCTGACCCCTAAACTACCACTATGCAAATAATCATGTCGATCCCGTGAAAAACAAAAATAAATCTATCCCACGGGAACCATACATTTTTCCGGGATAAAAAGACTATATAATCTATCTCTGTGACAAATTTCATCCAGATACGTTCAGCCGTTCTGGCGTGATTGAGTAACAAAGAGGTGAAATGGGGTGCAAACGTTAATCCTAATACAACGCGTACGATTTATTTATTTATTTATTTATTTCATGCGACTTTGCTCCAAAAGGAAAAAAACAGTAAAATATAGAGCAAGTCTTGTCAGTATAGTCGCCAACAACTTCTTCACGGGTTACCTTACAGCTCCCGGGACAAAGTCTTCCTCATTTAGCCAATGATTTTTGAGGCTATACCATACGAGTGGCGAGCTCTGTTGAGGTATGTATCTATCATCTGGAAATGCCTTTTTGTACGGTTTGTACCGTTCAAACAAGATGGTCCAATTTTTCTTACCAAAGTTTTTCAGGAACTTTGAATTGTATTTTTTTGATAAAATTATTTCTTGTTAGGAAACCCTTTTATCTGTTAGTCTTTATTTTATGAAATTAGCATAATGCATCTGCAATCAACATAATGGATCTTCTAATGTGTAAATAATTAGGGTAGGTAGTGTCTTCCATGCATTTGGACACGCAGTAAGCATACAAGAAGTTTGTTGACTTATTTTTGTAGATGGAACTCCTGCCTTTGCATCCTTCAACTCTATAGCGGATAGGCGATTGGAAAATGTTAAATAATGTTCGCTAATATCCAGGGGGTAAGTAACACTAGATAATATTTTTCAAAATATATAAAATATTTCCTCAACTGTGAGATAATTGTAAACTACAACTACAAGCTCTTTGTTACGAGCAGATATTATCTCTATTGTAATAATTATATTGTCTTAGGAGAATATTATCCTAATAGCTAGAGACAAACGAATTCAATTTCCTACTTGATCTGACGTATCTCATTCGTTTGAATGTTATATTAGGAAATAAATTGAAATGCATTTTAGAAAACAACTCAGTTTAATTAATAATACAAAGTAAATAAATATAATTGTAATCCTTATGTTTACGTGCACAATAAAAACGAAACAAATGCAACAATGTTTACAAACATAAATGCTTTCTTAGATAATAATAACCTACATTGCCTCAATAAATTACATAAAATTAAACGTTAAAAATAATTTGTACGATATTAAACAATACTTTAAATATAGCCTTATTAATTATTGTAGGTAATTAATATTTACATGATAATATCTACTTTTATAAATGTAATAATCTCACTTTGGCACTGTGGTTAATCGGTTACAATCTTGTTACCAAGCTTCTTCCGTGGTCATTAAAATAATATACAAGTTACGTTTAAAAAAACTTATGAATAATATCGATACACTTAAGACTTAGTTACAAAATAAAATATGTTGCATCTATTACAAGAATCATAGTCATGATTGAAACATAGCCACACTTTATCCAAAAATTGACTTCTCATCTCATGGGAACATAAACTACGTACATATATTTAGAAGTGACAGTGTTTGTTTAATTTGGACAACTCGCAAAATGTGAATATTGTTTAGGTCGCATTGCGTGCGTACATACTTAATTAAATTATTCCCAAAGTGTTAAGAGTACCGATATTAAATTAATATAAATAAAGATATTTAAAATTATTATAGTTATTGTACTAATCTTAAATTCTATCTTAAAACCTTCCATTCAATGTGTTTATTAATTTGGGACGCAGTGATGAACACATTACGTTTACGAGGTAGCATTTTAAAGAAAATTATTTTATGTGTAAAGCTTCATATATATCTGGTCACGATTATCCAACTAATAATTCACTCACTTCATTCATATTCCACTCATAAATCTGTCTCCTGAATTATGCATACATGAAGTACCATTCGGTGACTAAACATTAGTAAGGTATTGTTTGAGAGCAGCATACGTAACGAAGAGGAACTAATACAAACTTTACGACCAGTTACTCTTATTTACAGACACCTTATTTTTAAAAGAAAAAGTATACACCGATTGGTGTAAAAAATAAATCTGCTTTTGGGTTATTTGACGTTTATAAAATTGCAAAATGTGATATCGTTTTATCAAGAACACGTTATGACCGAGCCGGAAAAAAATAGACAAAATTGCTTTTCAAAATAAAAATATTGCACATAATGTGAAAATCTAATTTTATAAAGAAGATGAAATACTTTTTCTAAATAAGTATATCTAAAATTTTGCCGCCATCCTTATTTCAATGAACTTAATTTTCTAACCGGTTTTAGTAACGTACCTTTCCCTAACTCTGTGCTAGAACACTCTACTACAATGAGAGTAATCTTAAGTAAAGTAACAAATTAAAATAATGTAATATTTGCAATTTAAAATAAATAATCCTCGCAATTCTCGAAAATTTTATGAAATTATGTGTCAAGTGATATCGCCAGAGCCAAAAATACTACGCATTTGACATGCACATCTCGTTTGTAACTGTCAACTCATAAAATTTTATTCTCACAATCACTGATTTGGAAAAATTTGGGGAAAATCACGGAAAACGTGTTTCAATGAAAAACTATTTCAGCTACAGATCCGAAACAGCCGTAAACATTACAAAAATACCAAAAAAATATTCTATGTTTATAGAGGATCAAGTAACCCGACTCTAGGACTTATTGTTAGTAGAACGTATATTATTTCATGGAACAAAAACAATAAAATTTTATGGTTCTATATCTTTTAAAGCCGGGATCGTGTACCTTATTGTTATAATAATACATATTCCTCACGAATTTGTATTCTGTATATATATTTATTTTTAACAAACCTAAAAAGTCTTTATTACGAAATAAATTGCTCGTTTCTTTGAATATTTCAGTTTATATTCAGCAGATTTTTAGTGAGTTTAAGCTAGAAAATTCTTTAAACCGGGTTTTGGATTTTGTAAAATATGACAGCGCTCAGAAATTAGATCATTTATTTCTATTGCACGTTGACATTTACAAGCGTGAAACAACGTGCCTGCAATTAGTGTCAACCCAGTAACCGGAATACATGTATCATTAGAGGCATAGCTTCCTGACTCATTAGATCAATCCAGAGCAGGAACAGAATGACATTTGTCATAGGGACCACCGGCGCCGGGAGTATTTATAGCATTGCTGGTGTCGCGCAGACGAGTGGGCGAACTACTTCGTTACTAAGACATGGCAGTACTGTCATTTACATACCTACGTTCCTGTGCACGACATTTCATGCTGCCCTACAATGAATAAACAAAATTAATGAATAAACTTGATGACTATGTATGCACATACATCATAATTCTATACATTCATTCAGTTGTTGGCTTGTCAATGCCTAAATTAAAATGTTTACTACTTATCTTGCGAGTTCTGTCATCTGCAAAATTAACCCTAATTTTTTCTGTTCATCTTTACTAATCGTGGATTTCAGAAACCGGGAGTAAATGTTGCTAAATTCAGCATTAGGTTAAATTGAATTCTATTATATAAAGCAATTTAATATTTACATTAAAATATAATATTTTACAATATATTTCAGACATAATTTACATAAATACTAAATGGTGTATGTACTTATTTTGTACCAATACTTTTAATTTAAATAAATTACTAACACGACTTTTTACTCCTCTAACATGAATAACGGTCACGAAACCATAGATAAACTCATTATTATTGAACACATAACTACTGCAACATAGGATATCTGACTTACTACAGCTGAATTAACTATTTCTTCAATAACTTCATTGTGGGACTTATGTCCTTCACCATGCCCACGATGATTTTTTTTATGAAAACAAAGCCTATTTAAATTATTCTGCATTTGAGGACAATCGTACTCTTCTTGGCCATCGCAATGGCAAACAGTTAAAGCGGATGCTTTTTCCTGTTTTCTTAAAATTTGTATGGAGTTCATGCATTTGTGTGAACATTTTTTCCCTTCGAACATGGCTCTACACAATCTGTTGTAGTATTTGAGAGCCATCGCACATTGTGCGTCAGCTACACATATGAGTTGGGAGAGTCGACATGAAGAAGTTCGTGTAGTGTTGGCGGCCCATCGTAGCACGTGAGGTCGACATACGTCAATATACTTCTTTGTCTCCACGCAATAATCGTCTTCGCATTCACACTGTAACAAAAGAAAATATTTACAGTTAGAAATATAGAATTATATAAAAATTCCTTCAGAATGTTCAGATTAAGGATTCCTCGATGTAGAGACGTTTAACGAATTTGTTATGAAATGGCCAAACAAATTGAAAAAATTGTGCTATTCAAGCAAAATTATCAGAAATTCTGCCTATCTGCATGTGTCCAGAATGTCTCTGTGCATTTTGTTGAAACTTTCTGTGATCATTACATTTTTGTTTTATGGCGATATGTTAAAGAGTTTCTAAGAAACACTTGAATACTGAATGAACATATTTGATGAACTAATGAACTACCTAGCAGGAGTAGATCCTGCGTTCAAATTTTTCGTAATGTTTGAAATAATTTTGATTGACCAAGGTTAATAAACAATTGATTATTCCTCCATTTACGTTCTCGATATAGTCATAAATTCAGATATATTACCTCATAGGAAATGTACACTCGTAAACAAGCTTTTACGACATTCCTAACTAGGCGCGGTAAAGCACGTCCGAATAACAATAAATTAATAATGAAAACAATTACTTATTCGAGATTTTACAACATCCAAAATATTCGTTACCATAGTATTTAAATTTTGTAAATTATTTTCAGACAGAGGATCCATTTTCAAATCACTTTTTATACTTAGCTATTATTTGTAATGTAAATTTAAAATGTGTGGAAAATAAAGCTTTATTATTATTATTATTATATTAATCCTATCCATCTACCTATATCATATCACGACAACTTTTATCCCATTTATGCCACGATATACTATCATATATACGAGAACAGTTTATATTATTCTAAACATAGGTATTAAATAACGGTAAAATATATTATATTGTATATATGTCTTTTACCTGGTCAATTTTCATGGATCCTTATTATCTAAGCGTTTTCGGGAAATAATGTTTATCCCCCATTGGTACATAGCCGGGATCGAACCGTGCTCCTTCTAGTTAATACCAGACGTCTTAACCACTCGGCCACCGACATCTAAGATTACCTCAACAGAACTGGCCATTCGTTATGTAGAGCCTCACAAATACCATCGGCTAAAAGAGGAAGCTTTGTCTTCCGCTGGGTACCCTAGGACCGTTAACACGTTTTCGGGAAAAATAAAAATGTATACCGTACCCTCTAGCTAGAGGTAATTATACAACTAACAACTTTTAAAAGCTTTAGGTTGAATTCACTATCAAAGAGTTTCTGTACGTATATTCTAAATCCATGTTTTCTTAGTTTTTTACTATTAAAGTTAAATAATGCAATTCAACCTTAAAAGCTAAGACGATGATCGTGGACGGATGAAATATACCAACAAAAATCACTAACGTTCTTTATTATGAAGACACAGCCGTCGTTTTACGCTTAATAATGTTTTTTACATGAACTACACCTGCGCAAGAGTGGTCGACGCGGTAGGTCCGATCAAAACGTCAAATCTCAAGGCTGGTCGCGGTCGTTCGTTTAAGTTGCCTTTCGATACACATTACACAACTCCGATACGATTATTACCAACGGAGAACACTATTAAGTCTTCAATGGGGCAGAGTAATTTCTATCTATGGTGAACCAGTTGCAAGACCCTACTTATTTCTTGCGCTTTATTTTTCAAAGTAAACGAATGATTATTTCTCTCTATGTAGAGACCGTTACAGTTTGAATTTTCACTAAGTAATAAGATCCTGATGTCCGTAGCCAGAGACACCTTGTGTATGACAATGTCCATATACATATAGATCATCCCATGTTAAGTCTGCCGCTTCACCGGAGTGCGAAAAGCAGATTAAAGCATTTTTAACTCAAGTAGATACAATGCCAAGGGGATAACTTCGACTAAATAATATATTAATTCATTGCTTACATATGTCTGAACCATCTTCGCATCCGTTTTTCTATTTTTGTCTTCTTTCAAATCACAATTTCTCACTTAATCTTTTACCTTTAATCAAGTACCTACAGAAGAATTATTGTAGAAGAAAAAAAATTTCATTAACTTGAATTCGGCTATAAAAGACAATTTTACTGTAATTACTGTCATATCGCAAACTTAAGAATTTGTCTATTGGCTGAAGGGCTACGAAGAAGTTCTAGCCAAGAGTGTAATTTAATTAGGAGTGGCACTTTATTCTAGATTCTGCAAGTCTATTATCATGTAGTTAGATGTGACTTCGTACTCCTGAATATTTTGTAAAAGTAAGAAGTTGAACGGATTTGGTTCAAAGGTGCACAGGACGTATTAATACTTTCATATTTTCAACGTGGGCAGAGCTGTGTGCAAAGGTTAGTATAAAATAATTATTCTTCTTATTAATTGAGTATGTCAGCAATTGTGTAAACACAAAGAGATATCAATATT
Organism: Nemapogon koenigi; assembly: GCA_963924495.1. Lineage (NCBI taxonomy): Eukaryota > Metazoa > Arthropoda > Insecta > Lepidoptera > Tineidae > Nemapogon > Nemapogon koenigi. Next base: position 4,996,094 of record OZ004646.1, read on the forward strand.
AAGACCTCCCCACAAGTAGCAGGTGCATAACATGTCGTAAGGTCTGCAGTTGGCATCGTTATTTATCTTACATCTTTTAATAAGTTTTTACAGCAAATGCAGCGTATTTCAAGTAACCTAAATTATAACATCTAGTAATTGATCACATAATCAATTTATTTACTCAAATGTTGTTGGAAGCGAATAATTTGTCAGAGATCTTATTGCAAAATAGAATTATTTAGATTAGTAGACAGATAATTTAACTTCCGTAGATATATGATAACAGTATAAACGATCTCTACTCCAGCAATAAATAAATTATAAAATGTCTAAAAACAAAGTACCTTGCAAAATATATATCTGCAAAACAATATTTCTTTTATTATATACAGATAATTAGCTAAATCAGCTAGTCTATTACCATTTTATCTGTGATAATAATTTACTAGGTAGATTTTTCTTTGGGCCATGAAAAGATTTATGTTTCTTTACAGTCTATAACTTTCCTCATAGCGGTCATGTGATTTAGAGGTATCTTTTTGCCATTGATTATCTTGAACAGATGAACCGTTAAAACTAAGATTTTATTTGTTATTTTCTAAATTTGAATATAGTAAAGTGTCATCATCAGTAGGTATCTATGGATCTAATACGTCCAAGGTATCGATCGATGCTAAAAGTGTCTTCACAAGTGTCGTAATAGGTAGGCTAGACATCAATATCTTAGTGGCATATGATATTTAATTTACATACTTCAAGCATAAAGAACAATTTCATCTCGAAGGTAACATAATTTACTTGGATATTTTATTTATCATTTAATGAACCCTATTCTGTTTCTCTCGTAATAAAATCAATAATAAATATAGATTTCAAAATTAAACATGTAATTAAACTCGCAGTACCTACTGCACAGCACTTTAATTCAGTTGATTGAAAGCATTAAACAATGTTTGCCCGTAAACTAAATTGAAACTAATGAAGATGTAATTTCTGAACAAACACAAGCAAATAGTTTGTCATGCTGTATCAGATGGAGTGATCACAGTAAAGGTCGTCAACCGTATCCGGCGAGCGAAGAAACGCCCCGCATGCTGTTTCAGGGTTATCAATTTTGTAAAGAATCAAATGGTTCTTCGTGTCATTAAATTATAGAAGAATATTAAACATAGAAAGACATAGACACAGGTTATTACAAAGGGAACATACTGGGAGGAGTACTACAGACAAAAACAAAAAAGCTTAACCATAGGTTTAACAGGGATAATACTTGTGTTGAGTGGAAGTCTGTCTGTCTGTCTTTTAATAAGGCTAGTTAAAAAAATGTATCTGCATAAAGGCGAATATATTATTTTAAATGCCATCCAATAAAAAAGGTCATTCCATAGAAACCTATACCTAAAGTACTTTTTAGGGTTGCGTTGCTTACGAAGACGGAACGATGTCTGTTTTTCGGTACAACTGTCCGTCCGTCTGTCTTTTACAGACTCTAGCTTCTAAATTAAGTGCGTCAAGTGACACTCTTGGGTACACACGCCAAGGGTAGAGCCGTCAATAGCCCGCGTATTATGTTATGTGTGAAATTTCGAATAATACCGGTAAATTACTGATATATCTATTACACGGAACCCTACCCTTTGCGTGGCTGGTACTCGACACGCACTTGACCTACCTATGTTTCAAACCTTTTTATAAAATCTGCAGATAAATGCAGAAGATCCATAGCTGATTTGTAGTTGTGCCAACCCTATAACTCTACCAATAGCGTAGAACAAATCTGCTTCGCCGACAACGTCTAAATTAGATTTTATTGCTGGCGTCTGCGCGGACGCACCTTCAATTGGATGAGACGCGTCATAAACAAGTTGATGAAAACTCATTTTGACAGCCTATTTGAACGTTTGAAAGAAAGATTTGCGTCATGTCGCGATAAATTTCAATTATTATCTGTGTTTCATACATTTTACTTTATGTTACTTCCTACAATTTCTTCTTGGAAGTATATATTAAAACCCGCAGAAGAAACTATTGTATTTTTAAATATTAATAGGTAAGTACATATATCAAAATATTGAAATTGAAATCTATTTTATTTTTCTTAAATAACACTAAATGTAAAAATGACTTTCCTAGGATTATTTTCGCCATGTGCGTATAATATACTTACAAAAATAAGCTTTATAAGTGAAATGATTGATACTTGGATGAAATTCGTTACAGACATATATACCTATAAGTGTATCCTGCAGGCTTTTATTATAGTTTTCATCTTGGAAAATGTATGTACAGTTCTTATTAAGTATGTAACGATTAATTGTTATAATTATCCCACGTAAGAAGCAAACTACAAGCAGAAGGTCCCGACTTCGAAACCTAATAATTCTATTTCAAAATACGTCAACAAAATTGTAGATGAATTCAGCTGCAATGGATACCCTGAGGCTTTTAACCCAATAATATATATAAAAACTACTAAGTGCGTCGGTGGCTGAGTGGTTAAAACATCTGGAATTAACCAGGCAGACCACGGGTTCGATCCCGGATCCCGGCCATGTGCCAATGGGTTTTACCTGAGAACTGGCCACTCGTTAGGTATAGCCTCACAAATACCATCGGCTAAAAGAGGGGGGAGACTTGGTCTTCCGCTGGGTACTCTGGGCCTGTACACGGTTTCTGGAGCTGTAAGGCAACCTGTGAAGAAAAAAAATACTAACGTTCATAAGAGTCTTCCCTTCCTCCGTAGAAGTGAGAGCTATCAGCGCATGTTGACAAGCTTCTGGACACGTAGGCGAAGGTCGTGTAAGTAATTCTGAGCACAGTAACATGTAGTTATCCAAGGCCGCGCCACAGCCACTTCTATAGGCACAGCTAAGTCTAGCGTGACTACAAGCTACGCCAGATGTAATAGCGACCGCCTGATCCCCCCCTCCCGCCACGCTCGTCGCTAGTAGCGCCACCACACACGCCCACAACCACATCCCCTGTAACAAACAGAAATACAAACATATTATTAAAGAGTAGAGACAAGAGATTTTTTATTAAACTTTGTGCTTCAGAGGACAAGTAAAGCCGGCGTCCGCACTTCTTCTAAAAATAACAGATATTTACGTACATCTAGGTTCATTAATTGCAGCTACAGGCTTGCCACCTGTTTGTTCAATATGGACAACTGGCAAAAAGTGGACACTGTTACTGGTGTATGGCCACCTTACAACTCTTGCAAGGTATAAAGCCGTAAAGGCCATGAAGGTGTGTTGTTGTTGTTTGTTCATGCTGATTTGTTTTGTAATAATGATCTCAAAATTCCGGTTACGAAGGGCTTGGTCGGTTAGAACAAAAACCTGTCTGAAATAGTATCGCGCGACTTTTTCGTTCAGATGAGTAATTAAAATAAAGCTAAAACTGAAAAACTCTGTAGTGCCCTGTCATATAACGTTATCCGAAGAAAATAATTTCATTTCCTTTAAAAAATCGGCAAGGGGCTTAATTTTTTTTGCACTGTGGGCCATTATTTATTATTTTCTTAAAGAAAATTGGTCCTTAGTTTTATTGGCTCAATTATTTCAGGATTGAACCCAGGGCATTTGGTTAAAGTGCGCTCTATCGAGGCTCTATACTCTAAAATATGATTCAGAAAAGAGAGAATTTTTTGGTTTCATTGCGTAAAACTATATTTAAATAACGAGAATTCCTTTCTCTGACACCCCGTTATAGCATAAATGCCGTGACGATACGTTTTTACGTATTATTATTTCAAACATTCCCCAGTTTAATTAATATGAATAGATAAGAGTTCTCAAGTAGGTACTCTAGCTAGAGATTTAAAATAACATGGAAACTTTATTCATAATAACTTCCTGTTTGAAGAGCCCTTAATCGAGCTAAATCTTCACCGGCTAACAGTTCCTGGAAGAAACGCATTTGGTCCCGAAACGGAAAACAAACAACCTCGCGTCACGTCGTAGAGTCGCTACTATCTTACACGCTCCGTTTAGTTTCTACACCGTAACAACTCTTTTAGGGTTGGCAATCGGACAACTTGTTAAAAATATCACAAACTGGACACAAATTTGCACTGATATTTTCATATTTCTAATATTGGTATATAATATAGAGTCTGGTCAAAGGAAAGTATGCCACGTCCATTATTTCTTGTGACGCAAAACGCAAATATATAATTACTTCATCATGCTACTGTGTATAACACGTTATCGACTTTCCAAGGTCCAAGCAAGATAGATTAATAAAATTTAAGTTAAGTATCTAAGTAGGTACTATCAGGAGCAGAATTGCAAGGACCACTAGAAAAAAAATTCGCTTGACACTTTAAAATGACATGAAATCGAAAATGAAAACTATGTCAGTTGTGATTTGATCTAATTGGTTCATATCCATTTGAATGTCATTGTGCTTTAATGTGATAGGTTGGCAATATGCAGGGAAAAAATACAGTGAAACTAATAGCGAATATAGCCTTTACGGGGTCCTACCAAGGCTGCTGCTGATTGTAGCTACATCCTGTAAAAACGGGGTGAGAAAGGATTTAAAAATATCACAGATAATATCATAGTTGTTAATGAAAACGAAAAAATCGTTACCTATAAGAATAAATCATATTCAAAACCAAAATCATAATAAAAGATTTTTTCCAATAACATTCGTAAGTTTCGTAACTAATAATTATTCCAAACAAACCTAATAAATCAATAATGGCAGTGTCAACCCTACAACAAGCATGCTCGAGTGCAGGTCGTCGCCCGGGAAAGAGCTGCTGATGCAAAAAGAAAACAAATGTGACAAGTCAAGATGTCCGCTGCGTAACTCCAGTGTCATGAGAGACGAGTGTTACATTACAATAACAATGGGTCAGTTGGCACAAAACCTGACCCTTATTGTGTGGCTTTAAGGGTCATTAAATACAACAGCTATATGTATTTCAAAATATTAAAATAAACACACCTTGCTTACTAATCGTCCTTATAATGGGTAAACATCATTGCCTTCCAGTTCCCAGGACTATCATTTGCATCCTGCAAAAATATGCTTAGGGCAGGGCAGTTTAGGTTAAATTAAAATCACCATATATTTTGCTTTAAAAATAGGAGGTCGCTGTTTTCTTTGATTTGATAAATTATGACTGGCTCATAAAATGAAAACCGGGGGGAAACCGACTTCAAAATGCGATAGGTAAGTAGATAACAAATATTATTTTGTCTAAACTATAAAGGTTGTTGCTTCCAAGCATGGATGCTTCCCAAGTGAGAAACTAACGGGACTTTATCTACAGAAGTCGTCGGTCATCTACGTACGGATGGATAAATAATAAACATATATTTGTAAATTGGTTATTAGTTACTCGAACCTATAAGAGCAGGGTGTCAAACGAATTTTCCAAATTGAAATCCGGGAATTTCGTGACTGTGACATTTCTACACTCACCAAACAAACATTAGGACGGTTAGCGTGTAAGTGTGAAAAGCCTCTAGTAATTGTTCGGTCTGTAAATACGCGTCTCAGGCGCACGGATAACTTGACAAAATAACACGGAACGGTAACGCAACATTTTCTGAATTTTATATGTGTTATAAATAAATATTTTTGTTTTACAAAAAAGAAATTAGTGATATAAGTAGGTACATTTATTATATAATTTAGATAATTATTATGAAATAAATGACTAACATTAAAATTAATAAGTAAAACTAAAATAATAATAAAACTTAACATAAGTAAATAAGCTAAAAGAAAATAAGATATAAGTGTATCATTCCAATAGAAATCTTTAGCAAAATTAATAAATTGATGCTCCATCTAGCTTTAAACACAAG